>JBBPDA010000003.1:3465799-3479352 GCA_037974385.1 Arnoldichthys spilopterus
TGGGCAGCAGCAGTTCCTTGTGTAGAGGAGCCATGAAGACTTTAGATCAGGTCTTTGGCAGAGAGAGGTGTTCATATAGACTCCTCAGCAGGACCGAGTATCTCTGTTTCCTTAGACTGTAGCATCTAATGTAATATCCAGTAACTGCTAATGTGAATATAATACTGCTGTATATTCTAGGTTGTATGCATGACACATGCCCCTGACACCAATATTGAAACTTTGGACATTGGCCGATACTGATCCAGTGCTTTTTTTTCTTTGCTAAGCCTAGTAAGTTGACCATCCTGCTGAAACTACTCAAACAGAAAAGTATAGGGCTCTATTTTAGGGCAAGGTGCAACTAACATTAATGGGCCTGTCCAAATCCATTTTGCTATTTTAAAACAGTGGCCAAACCAGACTTTGTACCAGTGCAAGGCACAAAAGGTGTGTTTGGGGCAAAACATGCAATAAACCAATCTGATTGGCACCTTTAAAAGGCAGGGGCACATGAGATATGGAGCATGGATATTACAATGGCATGTTTATTGATCAGACCAGATCGGTTTTTGGCGAGGAATAGGACCTGATCTTGTATAAAGTTAGAATCACTCAGGGGAGCAGGGATCCACCTAAGCCTTTCGAGTGCCAAAAGTGCACTTTGAGTGTGTATCCGTGGCTGTAATGAGCATCGTGCACCCACGTTACTAAAACATGCCGCAAAAATATGGTTTAATAATACACAACTTACTTTACATGTTTTTGTTGGTCAAAAGCACCATGTCACTCAATAAAAATGCAAAGACGGTATGCCCAGCCACATCTCATTTAAAAAGCAGCACTCATATGAGTGGCAAACTATTATTGTGGAGATGCGCACGTGATGTAAAATACAAGAATGTGCTAAAATAAAACTAACAAAATCATTTTGCATCCCTCTTTACGGTCATTACAGGCAAATCTCTGAGATCTTGTCCAATCTGGGAACAAACCAGGGGTTGCTAGAATTTGTCCAATCTGGCAAGAAACAAGGGGTTGCTAGAAGTGCAGGAGAGCTAAGAATTTGTGTCTTTTTCAATGAGAAAAGCTGTTTGGTCAACTTGTGTGAACATGTTTCAGTTTCTCTAAAAGCTGAAGCAGGTTTTAAGCTAACCAAAAGACGTTTCTAAAACATGCTAAACATGCTAAAAATGCTAAAATGCACTATAACCCAAGTGCCTTGCCCTCAGTTGTTCAGGCATGGGTATGTTTTCATGTAAACAATTGCTAGCTAGCAAAGCAGAGCCAGCTGCACATTTATTAGCCTCTGTTATTAAAACCAACGTTATTTATCAAACTTCAGCTCCTAAAAGGAACCACGTCTCAACAGCCCCTTATTCTCACAGTCTGGTGGGTGATGCCAACAAGCAAAAAAATTCTAGTCATTAATGGTTTCATTAAAAAAAGTTAAGCTTAGTCCAAACGTGCGTTCTTGTATAAACAAATGTGCTCTGAGCGACCTAGGGGTTTGTAGCATTGTCTGATTGACTTCAACATGACACTACTTTTGTGTCAGTTTCCCTCTGTTCAGCTCCAACCTGCAGCCCATAATGTAATTCTGTATGCTACCTGTGGTGGGCAGTATTGTGGCAGTCCAGAGTGTTTTTAACCTTTGGGGTTTGACCTTCATTCTTCAGTGTAATATGGATCAGTTGGCTTTATTAGAACCTAACCCTTGACTTCGTCATGTTACAAATCCTCCTGATGCGGCAAAAATATTGCTGCTGCTTCTGGGATCGCACTCTGACTAAAGAATCATGGGATAGATACAGTCCTCCAGGGCACTAAACTAACAGTCTGCATACGCAATTAAAGCTTTTTGTTTGCGTTTATCAAATTTTATGCGACCTTTTTTTGTTAAGCCATCCGAACAGAGTCCTAAAAGCCTGTGTGATTCCAGATGGTCTGATTCGCTCAAACATGAAGAAGAAAGACAGTTTAACACTAAAATTTCTATCCACCCAACAAGAAAAGTTCATTTCAGTTCAGTATTATACTTGTCATCTTTAAATTGGGTTCCTTACAAAAAAATTAGCTTTGGGAATTCTAGTGTTAAAGCTCATGTTGCCACAGAACAGTAATTTATCTCATTATCACTATGTAAAGTTGCCATAGCAACAAACCTGAAGCGAACTCTTTTCTTTTCATTGAATTTTTACAAAAAATGAAAACTTGAAATATGCACCAAAACTATTCAGACCACAGAAGGTAGCCATGTGCACATGCTGCCCAAAAAAACATCCTGAATCCTGTGCTATGAGTATCCTGAACAATGTCAGATGTTCCAGAGGATTTGTGGGTGTATCTATGAGTCAAAGGATTGGTAAGAGGCAACAATGGCAAATAATTCTGGTAAAAAAAAACACAGCAGGCCAATAATAAGCCCTGTTATATTCAAGTGTTTTGAATATACTGGAATATACTGTAAGAGCAATTTGCAGCAATATAAATCACAACATGGTGTATTGTGCATTGTCCATATCGTGTAGCCCTACACTATGATTATCAAAGCTGGTTCTCTTGAAAGAAAAGAAAAAAGAAAAAAGTTAACCTGATAGCAGACAGTGACCCCTATATGCACGACCCTGGTATAAATAGCTTGCAATCACGGTTCTGTTCATTTGCGCTGGGCCTGTAAACGGGTCAAAATCGAACAGCACAGAGCGTCAGCTGCTAACCCGGCCGCCGGAATCTGGAGCAGCGAGGCGCTCGAGCTCACAGCTGATTCACACCGTCACCTCCGCTCCAAATAGCTCGGAGCCGTCGCCATGGAAACCAACAACAGTTGGAGAGCTGGAGGAAAGGGGGGAAGGAAACAGCAGACAAAAAAAAAAAAAAACATGCACGTCTTCCCAGACCTATTTACCACCCGAATATTTCCACAATGCACAGGCACAAGTCACGATGCAATCAAACTCATCTTTTTTTAGTAGAGCTACAAGGCATGTAGTTACAGCCATACTCATCACATATTAAAACAACATATGCAATAGTCAAATTCAATATCTACAATTAGACCATTTACGTACATGGGCCTCTCAAGGAAAACAACCACAAGCCCCCTACACATTCTTTCAGTTTACCAATGGATAAAAATGTTTCTAGCTTTAAGACTTTTTGCTAATTATTTCATGCTGATAGTGTATAATAAGAAAAAGACATTTTTCCCAGCTTAGTCAAAACCCAGGCTCCCTTAAAATGTAACCTCCACCAAGCACCAAGTGCTTAATGGGTAGACTCAAAGTTCAAGTTTGTTTAGTCACATTCATAGCTATACATATATATATACACATATATATGCATATTACAACATGTAGTGAAATGTACCCTGATCGCTTCTGAGACTGTGCAAATATTTAGACTAAAATGAAAAGAAATTAAGAAACCTATACCTAAAGTAATAAATATATAGAATAACCTATTAGAGAAAGACATTACCATATTAAGTGTGAACAATAACTTTACATTGTGCATATAGTTAATTATGGTAACTACCTGAACTAGGACAAATCTGGATAAGCAGGAAGTTAAAATACCCATACTTTTTCCTAGTGATTGCAGCTCCGAAGTAAAATGATTAGTCAGAACTAAACTGTTAAATGTGAGCCACAAAAAACTAATATTAGCAAACAACTCCATGGCTGTAGTTACTGTACAGCTGTAGAAGGGCTATTCACTATCCTATAGGGCACGGTCAGAGAATGGTGTAACTGCAGTGATGATGATGCAGTTTGGTTCCACTGCAGCAAGAACTAAAATAAGAATCCATCACAGTCAATACCAACACCTGGATGAGTGCTACCCTTACAGCTATTCCACTTATTCCACTCAACTCAGAAACTGAGCAGTCAGTTCATACAATTAATGGAATGCAGCATTTCAACACAAACATGTAGACAGACTCTTCAAAAAGGTCTGCAGAAGGTTATTTAAGAAATGCCATAGAACAAACATTGTATTTTTTTAAAGGAGAAGAAACATTAGAAGACACCAAATCCAGGCTTCATCCTAGAAGTGTTAAAGCTACGTTAGCTATGCACGACATCTGATACCTCGTCACTTGGTTAAATGTTGGTCAACCCTTTTCATAATTTGTCACTTTAGAGATGCTGCTCTTTCAGCACAAGCCAGGTCATGTGGATTCCAATATTAAGGCATTTTAGGTTGGATGGATGGATGGATGGGAGTGAGAGAGAAAGAAAGAAAAAAGAACCTATACATCTATCTACCCATCCATCAATCCATCCATCAAATGATCCATAAATCCATCCATCTATATATCTATCCATCCATCCATCCATCAATCATTCCATCCATTGACTCATCCATCAATCAATCGTTCCATTCATCTACCCATCCATCTTACCCATAGACCCATCCATCAATTGATCCATCAATCCATCCATCCACCTACACATCCATCCATCCATCTATCCTTCTACCCACCATTCATCTATCCATTCATCTACCCATCCATCATTCCATCCACTGACCCATCCATCCATCAATCGTTCCATTCATCTACCCACCATTCATCTATGCATTCATCTACCCATTGACCCATCAATCATTCCATACATCAGATACATTTTGCAGAAGTTCTTCACAGTTGCTGAAAACTGTAGATATGTACATGAAGGTGCTGCATTCATTTTGGAATGTTATGACCTTTAATAATTAATAATAATATAATTCTGTAACAGTAATTCTCTAATGTGTATCATGTATTATGAAAATGTGCCATGATTTGTTTTGGTACTTTTTTTGCTGAACAAAATAAATGCCAAACATTCAACATTCAATTTTATAAAAAAAAATAAAATAAAAAAAAAATCAAACAAACAAACAAAAAACACACACACACAATCATATTAAATTTACATATTCTACTGCCCATCTTCCACAAGCAAATTTTTTCTGAACGACACCAAAACAGTAATTGCATTCAAGTGAAACTTGCAATTGTAGAACCCACTTTTAACTTGAGCCCATTTAGCTGTAGCAGCCATATTGCACACACACACACATGCGTTAGAACGCAATGCTTCATCTTCTACCGTCAGCTTTTCTTTCTCAGCCCCCTGTAGACTTGCAAGCCTGTCTGTGTCACTGTCCCCTAGGCACTGGCCACATATCTGCTGCCGTTCACTTGGTGTGGCACAAAGCAGTGCGTGTGTTTGAACACAGTGGAATTTAGGGCCACATCCGTGCACGAGTTAAGACTCTGCCTAGCTACAGGAAAAAATGCACAGCCTTCCACAGCCAATCAGATGCTCTTATTTCAGTCAGATGACTCCAGGCAAGTATCCAGGAAGAGAAAAAGGAAAAGAGGTGTTGTGCTTCTGATAAAAAAAAAAACAAAAAAAAAAACTTGGTAAGCGCAGCACTGTGCATATATTTGTGTGTGTGTGTGTTAGAGACCAAATTTAGGCAGTAAGAAGACTTGCATGTCAAAAAAAGACCTTAAGAAAAAAACGAGCTAATATAAAAACATTCAGCCAAATCTGCCAGTGATGCAAGACATCAGCAACGTCAGACTGACATAACTAAACAAGCGCAAATGACAACACCTGAGCAGTTATATTATATTATCAGGCAATAACAGTCCATCTGTACATCTGTGGCACCTTATAGCAGAAAGTCTTATTTAATCAAAAAACACTTCATGAACATCAAAAGAATCTGATTTTACTGACATGGTTTTTACCCACACTGCAAATTAATGAATGAAGTTGCATTAAACAGGTTTCTGTTCCTAAGGTCAAATTACATCTTGTTGATAATCGACTACAGGAAAACAAGGGATGCACAATGATATCAGAACCATATCAGTATCGACAGACAGATTGGTTCTTTGGCAGATCTGACACCACATACTCCAGACTTTAGCCACGACAAACTCAAAACAGACAACAGAAAAACTGGAGTTAACAGAAGACAACCATAAAAATGAGTAGACAAAAGCTTTAAAACTCCAATTTCTTCTTTCCACATCTAGGACACACGCACACATACACAGTGCAGCCCCTTTCACTCCTGTATGGCCTCCTGTAGACAGACTCCTGTAGACTGAGCAACCCCAAAAACCTAATCAAACTTTGGAATTCAAAACACATGAGCAATTCAGTTTTAGCAGCACAGATTTAAATTATTTTGTTTTCTCCAAACCTTCTGCCTAGTGATACAAAATCCAATTTTCTCAGACCCAATATGGATACCTGGCCTTTGAATATGGGCCGATACTGGGTACTGATCTGATACCACTGTTTAATTAATAAGCTTTATGTCTTACTGCGTGGAAGAGACTGGGTGTGTATGGCAACAACACTTATGACTTAAACATTGCTTTCCTTTGTAAAGTGGTGTACTAATTCGTACCAATTTTCAGCACCTACAGGATGTTTGTACCATAGGCAATCACCTGTCGCCTATGCCATGGGCCACCCCTGGTACACAAACAGAATAGATCTGTCCCATGAATCGGCCCATTGTTACCTTACATTGGATCAGTGCATCCCTGCTTCTGACTTTGAACGTGCCGTTGTTGTTGGTGCCAGAAGGTCTGGTCTAAGTATTTCAGAAACTGCTTATCTACAGGGATTTTCATGCACAACCATCTCTAGGGTTACACAGAACAGTCCGAAAAATAGAAAATATCCAGTGAGCAGCAGTTGTGTGGACAAAAATGCCAATCTCTGAACACACAACACACAGAGCCCTGAAGCAGATGGGCTGCAGCAGCAGAAGACCACATTGGGTGCCACTCCTGTCAACTAAGAACAGGAAACTGGGGCTACAATTTGCACAGGCTCACCAAAAATGGACAATACTAGATTGGAAAAACACTGCTTGGTCTGAGGAGTCCCGATTTTCAAGTTTATTTCAAGTTTATTTATATAGCGCTTGACGTGATTTTAGCTGTGAAATTCAGATGGTAGGGTCAGAATTTGGCATGAACAACAGGAAAGCATAGATCCATCAACAGCACAGGCTGGGAGATTCACATCATAGCAGCCGACAAATCTGAGCCACATCATTAAAGTACACCTACTGTGTAATTACTTTACCCTGCCATTTTGTGAGTGAAAGTGAGTCATTATTGGTCATTGTGAACACACCGCATCACACCGTGCACCACAACTAAATGCGTTTGAGCCATCAAGGTAGGATAGGTGGGCAGCTGATGTGGGCAGCGCCCAGATAGCAGTGCTTGGGGACGGTACCTTGTTCATGGTACCTCGGTGGAACCACTACAGGTCCAGATGACAGTCACATTTTATATACGTCTTGTCAGCTCGACTATTAATATATACATAAGAAATTGGCGGCATGCTAACAAAACAAAAAATTTGAGCTGGATTAGATATTTCTTGTTAGATGTCTAGAGTGACTGTGGCTTTAACATTGCATAGAAATCCAGTAAACTTGTATAACATGTCCATGTACAGCTTTATGTAGGTCTGTTTCTTATTCACTTTGGCACAGTCACCATTTGGTTTGTCTCGAAAAAACATCTTGGCAGCACTTCATTTTAATGTGCAATCCACATTATTGTGTAAGAGTGCTTGAGGGTTCAAACTACAGATGTGTAGGTCAACTAAGCAGGGGGAAAAAAATAAAATACAATATTGTCTAAAACAATGACCACCTATTTAAAATAACGTCTCAATCTGCTGTACAGTCTACAGTCTGCTGTACAGTACAGTCTAAGACTTCTTTAACATGACTAACAGCTGCCATTCACTACACAAATCACATACAACCAGAATCAAAATTCAGTCTACCAACAGAATGTAATAACCGTAATTTTTTTCAGGCCTGGGATCTTCTTAAAAGTATAGATTTGGGTGACTAATAAAGACGTTTAAGAACATTGCATCACTTGCCACTGAAAAAGTTGGTGCCATTGTCCTGCAATGCGGTGAAGGACCAGCCATAGTTTTGAGCCATTTAGCTGGACACGAGATGTAAAGAAACTTCTGTACAATTCAGAATTCCTCCTGCTGCCGTGATCCACTGCAGTCACATCAATAAATACAAGCTGCTAGCCACACACGCCCATGTCACTAGGCTTCCCAGATGTGGATCATGAGCAGAACTGCAACCATCAGTTGACAAAAGTGGATTAGTTAACATGGATAGATTATGGGGGGGGGGGGGGGAGAACGTAGACTCCTCACTTTAGAGACAAGAGAAATGAAACACCAAAGCAAGACTCATGCTGATGAATTAAATTTGCAAGAAAATTTGTACTCTGTTTAATGCGTAAAATGTAGAACAAGTCATAATACATCTAGTATAGACTAAATTTCCTTAATAACTCTCAAAAAAGTTCTGCAGTTTTTTATTTAGCTGTGGCTACACTGCCACCGTAAATTTTCAATGGTACATCTCCATTTTGTCCACATCCGCAAGCAGACAACATGCACCAATGTAGATAAGATTAAAATAGAGTAACGAAAAGGCTCAATCTGTACCCAAATACATATGTAACACTGTAATGAATGAGCTTTAAAGTTCGTATAGCACAGCTATACAAGTACTGAGCAGTATGGACAAAAAAGTTTTGCTTTTTTACCTGTTTTACAACAAATAACAGTATTTAACAATTGAAGTATATAGAAAATATGTTTACTGTGCAAATACAGAAATGAACATTCATTACTGCTTTCTTTTTAGTACATTTCAGAAAACAAAAAAATAATTTATAAACACTGAAAATTAAATAGAAAAAATATTTTAGAAGCTGATTCATCGTTACAGGATAAATGCTTCACATAAATGAACCATTATTGCTTTTTTTGTTCTTTGAATACAACGTCACATTAGTTTCCTGCATTGCTGTGGTGTGAACATAGCTTGCTAGCATCACTAAAAACAAATATCCTGATACCTAGTTAATTCATGCACAAAAAAGCAAAGACAAAAATGGTGAGGTAAGGTAAACCAATGACAAAGGCATCACATGTAAAAAGGAACGGTAAAAGACGAGGGAAGCAGATCAGACCAGGATTAGTTAGCAGAAAGTAGTAGTTACAGTTAGCTAGCTAGCTAATGGTTTACTGTGATGAGTCTACACATATGGGGGTTGAAATAGCAATAAAAGGACAGTTACTCTCAAGCACATTTATTCACTAGGGCAAAAACCAGACATCTGTCATTGTAGTCATAGACCCAGCGGCATACAACATACAACCTTTGTCTGATTAGCTGTGTGGTAAATGTGTAGAAGACAAGGTCATTTGTAACGTAGATTGCCTCCACACTGGGCAAACTGGTCAAGTTACACACCCACCAGGTCACTCAGATCAGTGAGTGAACAGCGGCTGGAGATTCCATCCCCTCGTGGAATCAAACACCACTCCAAACTCCTCTCCTACATTGTTCCTCAATGGTGGAATGAGCTACCCAGTGACAAGATCAGCTGAGTCTCTCTCGACGTTCAAGAAGCGACTCAAGACTCAACTGTTCTGCACCCACCTGAGCACATAAGCCTAGTGATCACATATGATCTATTGCTTCCCAATAACCAACCAGATGTCATACCGAAAATAATGAACCACTTAGTCTTTACTGTAGTTTTTACTATAGCACTTGTCAACTGTTATATTGTAGTAGTTTTTGTACGCACTTGACATATGTATGTATTTACTGAAGTTGCTCTCTGTAGAGTAACTTGGTGTATGTATTTATTGCAGTAGTTGCTGTCTGTAGCAGTATAAGCACTTGGTATATGTATTATAGCAGTTGCGTCTGTTATTTATTTTTACAACTACAAGAAATGTGTTGGTCTTCTTGTGGCACCACCTTCAGTGTTACTCTATGCAATGCGAATGCTTGATTGTTTCCTCTGTCCTGGAAGTTGCTTTGGATATAAGAGTCAGCAAAATGAATAAATGTAAATGTAAATTTTCTTAATTTTGTATGGATTACATCCAATACAAGTTTCAGTTTTCTAACACCCATTTGCAGGTTCAACCAAACCTTTTCACTTTCCCCCATGTTCAATCTGCAGTGTACAGACTCTTCACTTCCTACCCTACATCAGAATATCATGCGCCATGATTGTCACAAGACTACAAACAAGCTATTCCTGCGAGGTCCAAATGGCTGGCTTTCACTTTCATTCACAAGTGACAACTTTATCTCTTTTATTTTCAAAGCCCAGTGTTGACAGGTATGGCATATCTTTAGACAGATAGCTAGCTAGCATTGCTAGTAATACTTTAGAAATACTAACAGCAACAACAACAACTCTATTTAGCACTTTCATAGTCATCTGAATGCAGATCAAAATGCTTTTTGGGAACGACAAATGCAGAATAAAACAAATCATACAGAAATTTAAAAAAAATGAACAAATGAATAAAAAGGAATATACATCCCAATAAAAACTAAAAGATAGACTAAACAAAAAAAAACAGTTTTCAAGGTTTAAATACAGAAACAGAAGAAAGAAGCAATTAAGAAGGCAAAAAAAACCCAATCTAGTAGTAAGACAGCAAGCAATTTCCTGCATAAAGACAAAAATAAAAGCCTAATACCCTAAGGCAAGCTAAACCAATGGACAGAGGGATTGCAGATTTACAGACTTTAGTACTAATGTGCTTCTTTTCTACAGTATAAATCGTATACTATAGTGGCCTTATCCCTGTAGGTGTACTGTTGCCAACAACCCATCAGTGCTGAGTGTTTGTGCTGTTCATGACGTGTCCAGATAAGGGTTGAACAATTAGAAGAAAATATAATCACTATTTTTTTTAAATCAGTATTATGTTTTTGAATTTACATGCAATTATTTTGTTCAAATGAAGTTTCTTTCCCCACTCCGGCCCATTTTTATTCAAATGTAAAAAAATGTTTACCTGAGGTTTGAATGATATGTAATGTGCAAAAGGACCAATTCTCAATATCTTTATGAATAGATTTCTCTTTTAAATTAATTAATAAATAAAATTATTAAATATTAATATCAAATCATACAGAATACAATGAAAATTGCAGCCCTTGCAACGTGAAAATGGCACTCTTAAAATTGCAATTTCGTTAGAAAACACTACCGTCTCATGCGTGTTCTGTGACATGATTATTTGATCATTATGAAACTCCTCCTTAGTATATTGATAAGTATTCCCATCTCTCACACAGGAGATCGGCTACGATTCTGAGATGGGGAGGTTGTGGGCAATGGTGGCTTAGTGGTTAGGACCTTGCCCTTGTGAACCAAAAGGCACTACTGAGGTACCGGAAGATACCATCCAGCTAAACTGGTCTCTGGGGGCTGTTGATGGCTGCCCACTGCTCCACATGTGCATGTGTTGTGATGCTTGAATGTGTTCACACTGACAAATAGCCACTTTTTCCCCATTAGAAAGAATTTAAGTGGTATACCTGATTAACTGTTATACCGCTCACTACTAAGCTCTACCACAATACAGCTCAAGCTCATTTTACAGTCTTATTTTACTAGAATAATCTTACTTGATGTCACCTACCATGACTTTCTGTGGTCTGGCTCTTGATTTAGCTTAATCCAGTAATGTGGAGATGATGACTAGCACTAGTAGAGACCTTTTTTTTTTGCATTGTCTATCTGACATGTCTAGTGTAGGGATGTGTATTTCAGCCATATTTTACATCCAAATATGCAAGGAATTACTCAAAACAATATTGAAATAATATTACAAGAGGAAAACAATTGCCACCTATGTTTAACCCAGGCCCATACCACAAAACCATGACAGAAGCTTAAAATGCCCATGAAGAAAAGGGTGAATCTAAAATCACGAATATGAACAGACAGACACCAATCTCTGTTTCCACCTTGGCTAAAGCAGCACTTTGTACTGCCCTGCTACCTAGTGCCAGAGACCCTGTGGCACTGTGGTGCAGACCTTCTGGTGTAGTGTATGGCAGCTTTAAGCAGGCCTTAGTAGGCTTTTCTGCTTCCTTCTTTGGACTAAACAGAGCTGGGGGTTCTGAAAGTATCTTAGCACAAAGATTATTCTTAAAAGGTAGATTGGGCATCACACTGAGCACTCTCTATAACCAGGCAAGATCTTAATGCTAAGATGGGAAGCTGGGCCTAGATGAGAAACTAAGTTAAATATAAGACACAGGTTTTTCACATGTCTTTGGTGGGGTATAAACTTATTCTCTATGTCTCAAGACAACTCAGGGGTCCTCAATTACCAGCAATTAACTATATAGAAATTTCTCCTTAAAACTCACTTTCACCAAGATCCTGACAATCAACCATGATTTTGGAACAGAATCTACTGCAAGAGCATACATATTCACAATGCAGTTTAGCAATTTAACTGATTATGGATGTATATTTTTTAAATTTATTTCTCAAAAACAAATTGGTGAATGAGGCACAAATATCAAATCTTCAAATCCCAACTGACTTATGGGCCCAAACCAGGGTACACCCAGGACAGGAAGCCAACCTATCACAGGGCAAGAGATAATATTTATTTACTCACACCTACAGGCAATTTAGAGTATCCAATCAACCTATTGCAAGCCTTTGGACAGTGGGAGGAAACCCATGTGAACACAGTGGGGGGCTTGCAAACTCCACAATGAAAGGTACTCCCAGGCCGACCCAGGGACCGAACACAGGACCTTCTTGCTGTGAGGCGACATCGCTAACTGCTGCACCACCATCCTACCCCTTTTCCCAACGCATTTTTAATTCAAATATCACATTTGACTAAAATTACCCTAATGACGAAACCTCTTATTCTTATATTAACTGCAACAAGTACATTCATGTATGCAGAATGTTACAAATTGTGTAACTTTGATTATTTCAACCAAATGCCTAGTTTTATAACATACAGATGGTTGTTCAGCCCAAAAATGTATTTTGAAGACTTTGACTCACTATGCAATGTCATAATTAGGACTGCTAATTAAAATCAATTACTCAGTTTAGAAAGATCCAATCCAGTTCCTCAGCTTAGTGATTACTTCACAATCTGAATGGTAAACAGGGACTCTGCAGGTCATTATTAAGTCCTATCCAAAAGAGGGAGCTATTACATCTCACTTTTTTTTATTGCGGATCACTGAAAAAGCAGAAACTCACTGCTTACACTAACAGAGAACCACTACAACAATGGATACATGTGCCAGGTGCTTACAAAAACTACTACAGTATAACAGTTGACAAGTGCTATAGTAAAAACTACAGTAAAGACTAAGTGGAACATTATTTTCTTTATTTTTATATAAGCAAAACGGGCCTAAAATAGTCAATATTTTTGTGCCAATTAAGGGTGGGTTGTGTGGTATAACACAATGACAATGAACTGATATAAAATCAGCTACTCAATATATCATATTACAGCCATTTGCTAAAATCATTTAAATACATTTTTCCCCTCCTTAATGTACACACAGCACCCCATATTGACAGACAAAAAAAATAATACTTGAAATTGTTGTAGATTTATTAAAAAAGAAAAACTGAAATTTCACATGGTCCTAAGTATTCAGACCCTTTGCTGTGACACTCATATTTA
>JBBPDA010000003.1:3536110-3550836 GCA_037974385.1 Arnoldichthys spilopterus
AAGGGTACCTCAGTAGTGCCAGGGCCGGGACTCGAACCTGAGACCTTCAGGTCTCAAAGGCAGTGTCCTAACCACTAAGCCACCACTGCCCAGTATGGCATGTGAATAAAATATAATAAAAATTATTACATATAGCATGTTCAACTACCTTTTGAAAATAATAAGCTGCAAAAAGGTTTGCTTTCTTGCTTTTAAAGACAATACTTTACTGTTACTAAATGATACAATTACATTAAAAAAATTAGAGAGGCCACTGACTATATCTCCTTTATGTATTAGACATGGAGCTTATTGTTTGAAACAATGTTTTATATTCTTTATATTTCATGAGGTCTGTGTCTAATACATCAGAGAATTTCTTTATTGATATGCTTTCTTGCATTTTAGAGCTAATACTCTACTGTTACTAAATTGTACAGTTCTAATAGTCAGACACAAGGAAATCAGAGTTCTTTGTTTCATGGAATAAATTTAAAAACATTTATAGTTCTAAAATTTAATCTGTCTGAACTACATTTGTAACCATTGTGAAACACTCAATATATACATTTCGCTTCATGGCTAACACCCCTTAACCTCTGTAGAATAACTGTAATGCACGTTGAGCAACCTACTGTTTTAAAAAAGACAAATTTAGTAATAATTCAATTCATCACTTATGTAGCTTGTGAACAGTCAGCTATGCCCACATTATTAATACAACAGTTATTAATATGGAGTTGCATTTAAGAGCATTCAAAAATTCATTCATACATGCCACCATATACATCATTTGAATTTTGTATTATGCAAGTTTTTACATTGGTTGGTAATCATACCAAAGAGAATGGTACAGGCCTACATGCTTGAGCCCTTAAACAAGAGGACCACGGGGCTCTATTATGCTGCTGGGGGCATTGTGCTGACACAGTTTACGGCACTTGTTCTTATAGAAACAAAGAAAGACATCATTATTTTGAATGATCAACTGCATCCTCTAATGAATCAACAATTCTTTACAATAGACACAGCACAAACAATGCTTTTATGCTACAATATTTACTTACAATGCTGCTGAATTTAGTGTTTGATATGCTTGACTTCAGCTTAGCAGATAAACAGCATGTGGCCTTGCCCATTATCTTTGAGGTTGTGAGGTGCAAGGTTTACATTTTAGTGACAGAGAGAAAAGTGATTAACTTTTTTTACCACCAAAACATTATCCAGGTATGTATTTTCACACTGAAATTAGAACATTTTGAAAATTGAATACAAAAGCCTAGACACACTAGCTGCTGTGTCACCTGCCAATGACATCTCTTAACAACAGGTCTTTTTAGTGCTTAAAGCAAATTTACCCCTGCTTTTAAAAGGCAAAGAAAAATCTTTACTACTGTGAGCTCCTTACTTTAGTAAACATAACCAAGAATAATCACCTGCAAATGTAATATTTCCAAAGTCATTCTATGTTTTGGATGGACCTCCCTCAGTTACATATGCATAAAGGAGATAAGCATGTTGTTGGTTTTACCAGCTACACAGCCCATAAACTTTATGTAGGCATGTGTGTCCAGTTTATGCACAACACACAGGCAGAAAGAATCCAGAGAGTGCTCTTGATTACTCTCTATCCTCTTGAATAACATTGCTGGGAATAAAACCTTTCCAGCAATGTTAAATTGCAATCAGCACAATAAAGTAATTCAAACATATTAATCTGAAAAAGATTACAAAGCCGTTTCTAAGGCTTTGGGACTCCTATGAACCACAATAAAGACTGTTATTTCCAAATTTACATTTATTCATTTGGCTGATGCTTTTATCCAAAACGACTTCCAAGACGTGAAGCAGAGTAGTGGGATGGTACCTTGCTTAATAGTTCAGTAGTGCCCGAGCCAAGACTTGAACCTGCGATCTTCAGGTCCCAAGGGCAATGTCCTAACTACTAGACCAAAGTAAATAAATAATAATGCAAAGCAAATTTTACCACAATGGTTTCAAATGTGGATCGTAAAATATGTATTTAAAACTGGAGCTTCATAGTTATTCTTTATTTCACAGTTTTACAGGCGAGCTCAATGTTGATAAAAAATTTATACAGAAATTGAACATGTTATTGGTAAAGTAATACAGGTTTATAGAAGCTTATTGGTATAGAGAAGTGGGTAATGCTGCTGCCCTATACAGCAAACTAAAGCTCACTTTCCCATCTGGGTAAGCATAAAATAAAAGTCCTTAGGCATGACACCTAACACCACACTGTTCCACATATGTAAAATTATTCCATTTTAAATCACTCCATGAAAAAGTGTAAAATAAATATATGTTGGTTAAATTTTATTTGTCAAAGTTGTCTTTAATTTAACATCTCTGCAATATGAGAAATTATTTCCCCAGACCTTTAAATGACCAAAAAGAAGCAATGACTTAAACAACATTTTCTAAACTTGAGTAACATACATGCATGATTTAAACAATTAATTCACACAAGAATAGAGAATAAAAATGTATAATAACATAGCATTACATTAAACAACATAATTTTTTTATTATAATAAATTTAAAATTATGTTGTTTAATGTAATTTTAAAATGAAAGTGACTATTTGTCATTGTGAACACACTCAAGCACCACAACAAAATGCAACCTCTGCATTTAACCCATCACACGTACACACGTGGAACAGCGGGCAGCTACCAACAGCACCCGGGGAGCAGTGTAGCGGGGCAGTACCATGCTTAAGGGTACCTCAGTGGTGCCCGGGCCGGGACTCAAACCTGAGACCTTAGGTTAACCACTAGGCCACCACTGCCTTAATGAAGTAACTTAGATTAGTTAACATTACAGTTATCATTACATGTACTTTAAGTTACAACCAAGAATGCAAACAATGCTAACTAGCATACATTTTGCAACATGTTCTGAGACATGCTGGGGAAGAGTTCCTATAAAAATTAATGACAGTAACTGGGATATATTTTCCATAAGAGAAGTTCTAGCATACATTTTGCAACATGTTCTGAGACATGCTGGGGAAGAGTTCCTATAAAAATTAATGACAGTAACTGGGATATATTTTCCATAAGAGAAGTTCCAATAAGCAAATTTACTGGCACTACAGTTCCAGGGAGGAAGAATTCACATAAGCAATCTGGCAGTACTTTTGAGAGATTAAGGGTTAAAGAATCCCATGTATGCAATATGGCAGTGCTCTTGAAAGTACAGTAAAAGAATAGCTGACTTGAATTTCATGGGTGTTTCCGATCAGCAAAACAGAGGTTTATTGTGTATACATTTCATTTTTGGTTTACATACTAGTGGGGATTTAGTCTAGACTGATAGATCTGAGTGAATGTGAAGTGTCCTCATCAAGTTTGGACATTTTGTAAAAATCCAATAAAAATAAGAATCTGTGATTTGTTATTTCTCTAGAACCTTTTTTAACAGGCAGTTATACAAAGGAAAGATTTCCAATGTTTCCACTGACCAGCTTAAATGTATTTTGTTAATATAAACAGTTTTATTTATTTTGATTCCTGCAACACATGAGAACAGAGGATACTCCTTGTTGTACTTACTCAGGGGACTTTTTAGCACAATCCTGCTTGATACAAGATTTTAGCTGAGTCTAGATAAGCTCCCATCAAGACTACACCATATGACTACACTTTCACATTAGTATTCTGGCACATTTCACATATTATTTACTGAAAAGTGCATCAGTGATGTTCTGTGGTCACAAATGTGTATCAAATCTGTGTCTGTAATTTACTTTCTCACATTGGGGTGATTAGATGTACATCTCTCTCTCTATTCTCATCACTCAATTACTGTTACCTGTAGTATTTTTGGGGTTCCAGCTCTAAATTTTCTTTTCCTTTTAATGCATTTAACAGCAGTTCTGGTGTCTGACTTTGAGTCTGACCATTATCCCACTGTGAAGCATCATTAGTTTAAAGTTTTTTCAGTTAAATTAAGGTTCAAGAGAATTTACAAATAACAGAGCTGTAATGCATTTTACATTATGTGCCAGCTTTTCCAGATATGGGGTCTGCGATAAAAAGGCTCAACCTGAAATGGTTGTTGGTACATTTGATTGTTTTTTTAAACTTGTAACATGAAATAATATTAGTACATTAAATAGCAAAAATATTTACTAACCATGTAAACTGTTGGGTTTTTTTCATTTTTCGGCTACAACATTAGTATTCCCTTAGTCTTACACAATTCTAGCTTACATTTTCATTATTAATGCCAAAAAAGCTACAAGCTGTCACAAAACACCAACATGGCAGTCTAGTTGGCATTAAAAGATTACAAATTAACTTGTGACATGATGTTTTCTTATGTGCCCTTTTACACTCCACCATGATTTTAAGTTAACTGATTTAGGCTGGTGTCAATAGGAGAGCAAAAGTGTAATATATTTTTCTCTGTTTTATTTTTTTTTTCAGCCTTGGCTGTTTCGAAGAGGGACATAATATTTCTTATTGACAGCAGCATGGGAGCCACCTACATCAATGCAGTGCGTGAATTCATGCGAAAATTCATCGAAACCATGCCAATTGGACCTGATGAAGTACAAATTGGAGTATCAATGTTTTCCAACACCCCAAGACTTGAAATTGACCTGAACTCATATAGCTCAAAGGATTCACTAATCTCTGCTCTTGCCCGAATTAAACCTAAACCATCACCTGATGTTAATATTGGTGCTGCCCTGGACTTTGTTAGGACTGGCATGCTTACACCTGAAAAAGGCAGTCGCATTCAAGAAGGAGTGCCACAGCTTGTGTTGCTCATCTCCAGCAAAAAGTCCAAGGACGACGTTCAACAACCAGCCGAGGCCCTACAACGAATGGGTGTATTGACTATGGCTGCTGGCTCCAGAGCAGCTGATGAAGCTGAACTCAAGCTGATAGCTTTTGATGAGAGCCTGGTCTTTATGCTGAAGGATTTCCGTATATTACAGCGTAACCCCAAACAGATTGTATCTCCACTGTCTACACTTTCAGGTGTTGTGGTGACAGAGGGACCTGACATAGGTAATTGAATTGTTGTAATGACAACATTTATTGTTAACATCTGTGAAAAGCCAATATCTGTGAAAAAATCCTTTATTAATTATTTTTAAAAAATAAATCAAATATCTAATGCTAATCAGAATTTATTTTCCCACAGAAATAACAACTGTTCAGACCCAACGAGTAGTCAGGGACATTGTATTTGTGCTTGATGGATCCAATAATGTTGGAAATGCTAACCTGCCTGCTGTACGTGACTTCATCTACAATATAGTCAACCAGCTGGATGTGAGGCCTGAACGAGTGCGCATTGGCCTGATGCAGTTTGCTGACAGACAGAGAACAGAATTTTATCTGAATTCTCATAACACCAAACAAGATGTGCTTGCTAATATAGCTCAGCTTCAACTAATGGGTGGAAACATGGTGCACACTGGAGCAGCACTTCAGTATGCTCTAGCCAACCACTACCAGGCTTCAGCTGGTTCTCGAAGAAGTCAGGGAATTCAACAGGTACTGGTACTGATCACTGGAGGTCCATCTCAAGATGAAGTCAAGAGAGTTGCAGACCAAGTAGCACTGGCTGGAGTCCTGACCTTTGCTGTTGGAGCTGGCCAGGTGACAGAGAGTGAACTGAAGACAGTTGCTTTTGTTCCAAGTCTGGCATATTATGAGCGGAGCTTTGCTACCTTGCCAAGCCTTGTTAATCAAATTATGACACCTCTTATCACTGTTGTAGGAGAGCCTGGTGAGTTACAGAGTATGTGGGTAATGTTTAAGATATACCATGCATTATTTTATTATGTTATATTTATTTATATTAATTTATATTTAATATATATTTAATATATATTTTATGTTATATGACAAAATATGTACACAATAAATACCATAACATACTATTATTGTTTTTGTTTTTTTTTCAGAAACAGTTACTCATCCTGTCACAGATGGGGAAAGGGATGTTGCCTTTTTGATAGATGGCTCTGATGATGTTCGAAGAGACTTTGGATACATCCGTGACTTTATCATTAAAGTCATTGAGCCCCTTGATGTTAGTTTTGATAAAGTGAGGGTCGCTGTTGTTCAACATAGTGACAGACCATCTCCTAATTTCTACCTGAACACCTACAAAACCAAAGATGAAGTCTTGATGGCACTTAGAGGGCTTAACCCAGCTGGTGGGAGAAGTCTGAATACTGGGGCTGCTTTAAAATACATGAAAGACACTATTTTATCATCAGCCTACGGCAGTAGGTCATCTCAAAATGTCCCTCAGTTTTTGATTGTTCTGACAGGAGGGAAATCAAGGGATAGTGTTAAGGAACCTGCTAATGCTTTAAAGACTGAAGGAGTAGTACCTTTTGGTGTTGGAGTGAAAAATGCAGATCCCAAGCAGATTGAAGCCATTTCTCACAATCCATCATTTGCCTTTAACATAAAGGAATTCAGCCAGCTTGACACAGTCCACCAGAAGCTCAACAGCTATGTGAGTCTACCAAAGGCACAACTTGAGGTCATTCTTGAGGAAGGTAAGACAACTTTTATGTGCTCTCATGATCAGCAGTTGTATAATTGTTGTTTACCAGAAGCTGTGCTGTTCTGTTCTATTCAAAAGAATATTTTTGTTTACTGTATCTTAGTTCATGCCAGTGAAAAAGCAAAAGATGTTGTGTTCCTACTGGATGGTTCTGATGATTCTAAAAATGGCTTTTTGACAATTCGTAATTTTGTTGAAAGAGTTGTGGAGAAACTCAGGATTGAGGAGGGCAAAGACAGAGTTTCTGTGGTTCAGTACAGTGATGATGCCACAGTAAATTTTTTTCTAAATACTTACTCAAGGAAAGAGGATATTCTACATGCCATAAAAGTTTTAAAACACAAAGGTGGAAGAAGGGCCAAGATTGGAGCCGCCCTGCAGTTTGTAAGGCATCAAGTTTATACATCCTCCTCTGGGAGCAGACAACTTCAAGGGGTTCCTCAGATACTGATTTTATTAAGTAGTAGGCCATCTAGTGATGGAGTGACTGGCCCTGCCATGGCTCTAAGAGATCTGGAAATAATATCAGTGAGCATTGGTGTAGGAAATGCAGATGCAAATGAGTTGAACACAATTGCTTTCCAACCCAGTTTCTCACACCAGGTCAGTAGTTTTGATGACCTTTATGAAGTTGAACCACGTTTGGCCTTATCCTTAAAGAGTTTTTCCAGCCACCTGGTGGATATTTCAAACACTGGAATACCTGACACTGTTGGTAAGAGCTCTTACCTGAATTAGCAACATTTTCTGGGCTTGTTTTTCTGCCTTTTGGATTTTGTTTGATTTTCTGTTGGCTGTGAGTGGTGGTATTATTACTGGCTCATGTTTTATACGGATGAATTTGAAGACTGTCTTTCTTATGTGAATTCTTTACTTGACGTTTTCTTTTCAAAAGATGTCGAATGCAAGAACAGTTCTTTCATTGTTCTCCTGAGAATCTTTGGAGAAATTCCTTCTCACAGTGTCCTTGTTACAATTTAATTACTTGGCTTTTAAATTCAGCTCCAAACACTCTTCTTGTTTGCTTTTTGCCTTTTGCATATATGAAAATCCATTACAGATCAATTTATCAAGGAAATTAAATTAAATCTTTCCAATATTCATTTGTTTTGTCTGTGCTAAAACCTTGGTTGAAACAGGAGACAATAAACGGGATATAGTCTTTCTCTTTGATGGCTCCGACCACTCCAGAAATGGACTTCCTGCCATCCGTGAGTTTATTCGAAGAATGGCGGAGAATCTGGACATTGACAATGATGATGTTCGAATTGCTGTAGTGCAGTACAGTGAAAATGTTTTGGTGCATTTTGTTCTTAATACTCACAAGACACAAAAGGACATGATATATGCCATTAGAAACCTCAGACCCAAGGGTGGAAAAGCACTAAATACTGGTGCAGCACTGCAATACATAAGGTCCAGTGTTTTCACTGCTGGCTCTGGAAGCAGACATGAGAATGGGGTTTCTCAGCTTTTAATTTTAATGGCATGTAGAGAGTCCAGTGATGAAGTGGTAGCTCCTGCTGAAGATCTCAAAACCTCTGGAGTTCTATCCATTGCCATTGGGATGAAGAATGCTGTTCAGAGGGAACTTGAAAGCATAGCATATACACCTAGATTTGTTTTTTATCTACCAGTCTTTGGTGAACTCTTATCTATACAGCCAGAAATTCTCTCTTTTATCAAATCCAAAATGGCAATTGAGCCCCCCACTATTACTGGTAAGAAATATCATTTGCTTTAGAAACTGTACTTTTTTAACACCCACATTTTCCTGAAAATTATTTTGGACATGATATCACGATTTGTGGATGTGAAGAAATATCAGTGGATCAACTTTGTTTCTTTAAACCATTGCCTAAGGTGATTTAATGGATTCAGTCTCTCACAGCCTTGCTAACCATGTCTGCTTTGCTTCTAAATCTTTTATTTATTTGGCTGTGTTCTTTTCTTATACAGCTTCTAGATGGGAACCTATTTTCCCAATGCTTATGTTCCTTTTTCATGTCTTGGAATTGTCCTAATGTAATGAAGACTTCTCTTCAGATTAAACTCTTGAGTCAATGATTGCCAAATCATTGTTAATATTCCATCAGCAGAAGTCCTTTATCTTTAGCTTCTGCTTGCCTGAGTGTCAGTTTGATCTGCATTGATTTTATTGAAGACGTCTGTGACTTGATATTTATTCTTTCATTTTTCAAAGACTCTTTTGTCAAGCATTATTCATTGTCCAATCAGTATCATATTATATTGCTAATAACTTGTATTCTGAATACTAAATTGTGAAATATTTATCTTCTTCATTTATTTATTTACCTTTTGAAAACAATACTGCCCTAAATCCTTTTTCTACTTACAAAAAAGTTTTCAAGATGTACTTTTTGATTAAGTTTTAACATTTTGATCATTTGTATTCCAGTTGAATTAGATACAACACAGAGGGATGTTGTGTTTTTACTGGATGGGTCTGAAAACACTAAGGATGGATTTGCAATCATGCGACAATTTGTTAAAAGAATGGTGGATAAACTTAATATTGGTGAGAGTAGAGACCATGTGTCGGTGATCCAGTATAGCACACAGGCACAGGTCCATTTTCTACTGAATACACACTTCTCAAAGCAAGATGTCCTCAATTCAGTTGAAATCCTACAAAGCCAAGGAGGCATTCACCTTAACACTGGAGCAGCTCTTGATTACGTTAAAAACCATGTCTTTACTGCATCTTCTGGAAGTAGAAACTTAGAAGGTGTGCCTCAGATTCTTATTCTGATAACTGGTGGAAGATCTGAAGATGATGTTCGAGGTCCAGCAGTATCACTAAAGCAGAATAAAATTATCACATTTAGTGTTGGGACAAAAACTGCAGACATAATTCAGCTTCAGATGATATCACACACTCCCAGTCAGACTTTTATTGTATCTCAGTTTGATGGCTTTCAAGCGATTGAGAAGGAACTTATGTCCTATGTAAGAAGAGTGCCTCGTCAGCCAAGGAGGCTACCAATTACATTAGGTAAGGGTGCATTTAACTACAGAAATATAATTTTCTAAATATACAGAGTGTGTGTATGTGTGTGTGTGTGTGTTTATTTGTACTTAACCACTCCAACCTCCAACATAGTTTTTGTGTTTTGGAAAATCCGCCATGGCTAATAGTACTGCATTATGTCAACCCTTTAGAATTGTTCACATTCTTTTTTCTTCTCACAACAGATGATGCAAAAAGAGACATTGTATTTTTAATTGATGGCTCAGACAATACAAAGGGAAGTTTCTCAAGTGTGCAACATTTTGTCCAGCTATTGGCAGAAAAACTGAACATAGGGCATAACGGAGATCAGCTGTCTATAGTCCAATACAGTGACAATGCCACTGTCAATTTCTTTTTGAATACGCACTCTTCAAAGGAGACTGTTATTAACAGTGTTAAACAGCTGAGGCACAAAGGTGGAAAATACCTTTATACTGGAGCATCTCTACAATATGTAAATGACAATGTCTTTACAGTCCTCTCAGGGAGTAGATATTCAGAGCATGTACCACAGATTTTGATTCTGCTGAGTGCTGGACGGTCTATTGATGATGTCAGAGGTCCAGTCAAAGCCCTGAAAGAAAAAGGAATCATTACCATAAGTATTGGTACAACAAATGCTGACACCCTTGAACTACAAACAGTATCCCACCAACCAAATTATTTTTTCATTGCTAATTTAGAAGAACTGATCACAATTTCAGACAATATTTTGTCTTTAATCAAGAGGGTGTCAATGAAACCAATGCCAACCATTATTCCTTCGGTTTCTGGTAAGCCATGGTACTCTATAACATAACATAACATAACTCTGATAACATTATTGATTCATTATGACACTAGCATTAATTTTACTCTAGCATCACCATAATATGTTGGGATGTTTATTATTCTAAGTGGGTCTGCTCATGTTTTTGTTTTTATTCCAGAATCTGTCAAAAGTGATGTGGCATTTCTTGTGGATGGATCTGATGATTCTAGAAATGCCTTTGAGGCAATTCGTGGCTTTGTCCAAAGGATAATTGAAAATCTCAATGTAGTGGAAAATGGTGACAGGGTTGCACTGGTCCAGTACAGTCAGGATCCTAAAGCCAATTTTTATCTAAATTCATACTCATTCAAGAATGATGTATTGAATTCATTACATTCTGTGAAGCACAAAGGTGGAAGACCATTGAACAGTGGTGCTGCTCTCCAGTTTGTCAGGGATTATATATTCACTCCATCATCTGGAGGCAGACATCTTGAAGGTGTATCTCAGATTCTGTACATGTTTTGTGGTGGGCGATCACATGATGATATCAGAGCTGTTTCACAAATACTAAGGGAAAGTCACATAAAAGTCTTTACCATTGGGACAAGAAATGCTGATACTTTGGAGTTACAGACAATGTCCTCGACACCAGCACATGCCTTTTCTATCCCTGACTTTAACTACCTTGACACCATTTACCAAAAAATTGCTAATTTTGGAAGTAAAGAAACTCCAGATCAGTTTATGACATCAGAGGGTAAGGACTTATGAGGAAACTACAGTAATAACCTTTTTCTTTTTTTGTTTCATTCATAAGCCCTATGATTGATATTAAAAAATGATCAGCTAATTACTTAAAGCATAGATACAAAGCAAAGCCAACACCCAATTACAATCAAAAATGAGTGTGCATTTATGAACTGTATAGAAAGCTGCATAAACTACCAATCACAGCTTAATGCTATTGATAAACTGATGATAATAAAAGGAAAGGTAGTGAAAATGCAGGAAGCTTCTACAAAACCTGGGATATTTTTTTAAATGCAATAAAATCGTGCAAGTTAAAAATGTTATATTCACAAAATCCCAAAAAGTAGATCCTCAAAACTATTCGAAGTTATTTTTTTGTACTTCTTCAGTTAAATAAAGGTTCAAGAGAGTTTGCAAGATATTTGTTTATTTCATTTTCAGTTCATTTTTGTAGTTTGTTAGTCAGCATAAACAGTCTACACTGGAACACTAAAGATTATTGCAACATCTCCACACAGGTACATACACAGTACACTCTGATTATTACCAGGGATGCTGTGGAAATGGCCATAAATACTCATAATAGATTTGCCCTGGACTTTCCTAGACAGTTTCTTTAACAGTTCTTTGTCAAGTCAAGTCAAGTTTATTTCGATAGTGCTTTTAACAACTGATGTTGTCACAAAGCAGATTTACAAAAACTGGATCTGAGCCCCCAAAGAGCAAGCCAAAGGTGACAGAGGCCAGGAAAAAGAGAGAACAGCTCTCCAATCTTAAAAACTTACAAAGGAACGTTGTTGGAAAATTACAGTTTATCATGGCCAACTTAGAAAAACAGGCAGGGTAGTGTTAGGTTTAAATATTTGAAAGTGAGGAACTTAAAATGTTTTTCTTTCATATCTTTATTTTGCCCTTATTAATGTAACCCAATCAAATAAACTGGCTTTGTAATGTTGAGTTTACACTGAGACTTGGAGAAATATACTTTCTTGTTTCTTTTACAATTTTGCTGTAAAAGAAACAATATAGAGAAGCTGCTGAGCTGAGCTGATGTGAAGTTTGATCTTGCTATAAATCCTTCATAGACTTTTACACAAAAATTTCTCTAAAAGTGCTTTAGACAATCATATTTCCTACATATACCCATTCATTGTACAAATGTTAATAAAAAGGCCCCATAATTAGGAAAATAAATTAGGAAAAGTAATTAAGTGTGGCAAAAAAAAACAAATTAAAAAAACCAAATAAATTAAAACAGCAAAATATTCCACTGATTATATTTTTATTCTTCTTTTTCATTTGTTATGTAGTTCAAACAGTAAGCACATGTTGTTGTTGTAGCAGAATGTCACTTCTAAATCTTTGTACCATATTTATTCTGTATTTATTTTAGTCCAAACTCTGACTGCCAAAAGAGATATTGTGTTCCTCATTGATGGATCTGATGATGCTCGGAACCACTTCACAGAAATACGAGACTTTGTAGCCAGAATGGTGAATAAGTTGGATATTGGTCATAACAAGGATCAAATTGCTGTTGTGCAATTTAGCAACAATGCAGTCACAAGCTTCAATCTCAACACTTATAAATCCACTAATGAGATAGCAAATGCTGTTCAAAATCTCAGACCAAAGGGTGGAGGACCACAGTATATTGGCATAGCTCTTCAATATGTGAGAGACAATGTTTTGACCCTCAGAAATGGAAGTCGTGAAACTGAAGGTGCAAAGCAGATTCTTGTGCTGGTAGCAAGTGGGAGATCAAGAGACTCTGTTCGAGGGCCAGCTAGCATATTAAAGAATGGTGGAGTGACAATTTATGTAATTGGATCAAGACTTACAGATCACACTGAAATGGAAGCCATATCTTCCCAGACAGATTACAGTTATACAGTTCCTGACTTGTATAACTTGCAAAGAATTCAACAGAGTCTTCTAACAAACCTAGAAAAAGAGAAACTTGAAGCAGAAATCCAAATTGATGGTAAGGACATTTTCTGAGTTACATTTCACAAAATGGACAATGGAAGTTAATTTTGTGGAAGATTTTACAAAATGTATTTTGTAAAATAATTTGATGTTTTCAAATTATTTGTTTTCTAATTTCAGATATTCCAGATCAAAGTAAAAAACTGAAAAGAGATATTGCTTTTCTTGTCGATGGCTCAGACAATACTAGACGAGGATTTCAAGAATTGCGGGAATTTCTCTACAATGTTATTGCAAATTTGCCTGTTGGAGTTAATGATGACAGAATCTCACTAGTTCAGTACAGTAATGTAGCTGTTGCTAATTTTTATTTAAATTCATTCTCGAGGAAGGAAGATGTGCTAAATGCTGTAAAAGGCCTTACCCACAGAGGGGGAAGGCCTCTCAATACAGGTTTAGCATTATCATATGTTAAAAATAATATCTTTGTGGGCTCCTCAGGGAGTAGACAAACTGATAAAGTCCCTAAAATATTAATTCTGCTAGCAAGTGGAAAATCAAAAGACAGTACTGTGGAGCCAGCCAAAACTCTGAAAAAATTTGGAGTGTCAATAATTGGAATAGGGACACAAAATTCTGATAGGCATGAAATGGAAAAAATGTCATCTGAAAAACATTCATACTTTGTGGATGATAACACTTTCCTGCAAAATATCCAGGAACAACTGTTAGCAGCAATAACAACAATTTCTTTAAAGAAAATAAGAACAGCATTACACATTGGTAAGTTAGAAGTGCACTTAAAAAAACAATTTAAAAAAACATCATGGCAATGATTTTAAAACATCCTTTTTATGCATTTACTTTTTATCTGATATGTACATTTAAATCTTCCTAGGAAAAATACAAGAGCACTGTGATGTAGTATTCCTTTTGGATGGATCAGATAGCACTAAGAATTATTTTCCAGCAATACTTGACTTTGTTCAAAGAATGGTGGAGAGATTGAACGTTTCAGAGGGGAGAGACCAAGTGTCTGTAGTCCAGTTCAGCACAGATCCAGAAGCACATTTCTATCTTAACACATACACATCGAAGGAGAGCACTCTTAACACTATTAGAGGTCTACGACACAAAGGGGGAAGACCCCTTAATACGGGAACTGCTCTCCGGTACGTGAAGGACAACGTCTTCAAGGTCTCTTTCGGAAGCAGACGTCTAGAGGGTGTTCCTCAATTACTGATTTTGTTGAGTGGCGGAAGGTCATTTGATGATGTTGACAAGCCAGCCTCTTCCCTGAAAGAGTTTGGAGTTTTAACCTTTGCTGTCGGGTCAAAAGGCTCCGATACTAAAGAGCTGCAGAAGATCTCCTATGACCCTAATTATGCACTCACAGTGACAGACTTCACTTACCTCCCCAATGTACAAGAACAGCTTCTCTCCAGCATTAAAACCGTACTCACAGAGGTCGCAACTGTCTCTCCAACATTGATAAGTAAGAGAATGAAATTAATAAATTTCTAAGAGTCTTTTAAGGGCAATCTTTGCCTCAAAGCTGTTCCAAGTTGTTACTGATATATAAAGTAGGCGAGATGACAAAAATGTATGAAGCGTATAAAATATTGCAAAGTAATTCAGCGCTCAGTGTTTGTATGACCATTGCAACACAGAGAATAACATTGACAGTCTGAATACAATGTTCTGTCTTTGTCAACC
>JBBPDA010000003.1:3557468-3572507 GCA_037974385.1 Arnoldichthys spilopterus
CTATCTATCTATCTATCTGTCTGTCTGTCTGTCTGTCTGTCTGTCTGTCTGTCTGTCTGTCTGTCTGTCTGTCTGTGCATCAATGTATTTATGGGGGGGGGGCTTCTTTCCTAATTGTGCCAGATCATTATATGATGTCATCACATTATGAAGGCACACTGTAGCACATTAAGGCTTGAGCAAGCTTTTTCTTAACAGGGAGAAGATGGTCGAGATGGTTTTGGCATAGCTGGTCCTAAAGGAAGAAAGGTAATTTCTTTCTGTGGGAAAATGGTTGCTTTAATGACAAAATTGTTTAGTATGTAGGCAATACTCAGCTTTATGCATGTAGGTCTATAGATGAATACTGAATATATCTCAGCTATACATAACATTACAATATCACACCATTTGTAATGTTTGAGACTGAAATTAAATTATGTGTCAATGCAGGGTGATGAAGGTTTTCCAGGCTATCCAGGTCCAAAGGTAAAATCAAGTCATATAAACAGCATTATAGATATATTCTGGTACTAGTTATTAATTTGTGTTAATATGAGTACATTTTACAATCAATGGAAAAAATAGTAGATTGTAAACTGTGGGGCATTTTCTATGTTTATTTAGGGAGCAGCTGGTGATCCTGGAAACAAGGGAGGACCTGGACCCAAAGGAAACAATGGACAGAGAGTAAACTCTATACCCTGAGCTTATTATAAATAATATCCATGCTGAACATCTTTGTAGCTGATAATATGATTGTGGAATATGTTTTATAGGGTGTTTCAGGTGGTGCCGGTGAACCTGGACAGAAGGGAGAAGTTGGATATCCTGGACCTTATGTAAGGTTTCAGTGTATTGTGTTATTACTTTTATTCCTCAATAAGGATGCTCTGAGAGCCATATTCATATGTCTGTGGAACCAAAAAAATCTAACTTTACTGTAAAAAACAACAAAAATGTTATGCTTCCCAAAATGAATCAAGATTATCCAACATTATGTAGATCTTTATTAAGAGTAATCTGAAATGGAAATACTGGCTGGACTGCAAGATATTTTTCTTCAAAGACTAAAAGACTGAACAGAAAGATGGAGCAATAAGGACTCCAGGTTTCTTTGACATTACTTTCTTTTTTATGCTCTGACCGTTTCTACCCTTCCAGATATTACAAGAATAAATTAATAGTAATCAATTAATTTTTTAACTTTAAACCCATTCACATTTCTCAGTGAAATTTCTCAGTTTTGGCTCCTAAATGGTGGAATGAACTCCCCCTAACCATCAGAACTGCAAAATCCCTTTCTGTCTTCAAACAATGACTAGAGACTCACCTATTCACAGAGTACTTAGAACCATAACTACAGAAATAACAAACTTACTACTAACTTTATGAGAAATTTAAAAAATAAATAAATAAATAAACCTCAGGTATAATCTTGGTTGACTAGCAGCTCTTAATTCAGTTCTAGGTATACTGGTATAAGAGGTTTTCTATGTTGACTAAAAAGCACCATGTCCCTCTGGGCAAGTGCCAAATGCTGTAAATGTAAATGTAAATGTTTCTGTTGAAAGTTTGTGAAGCCTTCAGGACACAGAAGTTCTGCATAAACATGACCTAAAACATTATCACATTTTCACATGTCTTAAAAGTAGATCAAGAGAACCCAATTCAAAAAATGACACAAAAATATTATACTTAACCATATTTTTTGAAAAAGGATCCAATGCTACATATCCATGAGTGGCAAAAGTAAGTGAATCTTTCAATAACTGGTGGGACCCCTTTGTCCAGCATTATCAAACATAGCTGTTGCTCAGTCCTGCACATGGCTTAGATGAATTTAAACCATTCCTCTGTACAGAACTGTTTCAGCTCTCCTTACATGAACTCACTTCAGGTCCTTCAATACGTTTTCTAAAGGTCAGGACTTTGACTTTGGTCATACCAAAACATTAACTTGCTTAGAATTCTTATCTTACAACATGTCCCATGTTTATCTTATGGTGGACACATGAACATTAATATTAGCCAATGTCAGAAAAGCCTTTATGTGCTTAGAGGCAGTGGTGGTTTTTCATATGGGTGACATGGGCAAATGCATCCATAATACAGCTTATTCACCTTATAACATGCATAAGCACCTTACTACAGGGCAGTGGTGGCCTAGTGGTTAGGACATTGCCCTTGGGTACTGTCACAGCCCGGGCACTACTGAGCACCCTTGAGCAAGGTACCGTCCCACTACACTGCTCCTCGGGCACTGTTGATACTGACGCTGCTCCATGTGTGATGGGTTAAATGCAGAGGTCACATTTCGTTGTGGTGCTTGAATGTGTTCCCAATGACAAATAGTCACTTTCACTTTACTAGTCTCCTTAATATTTTAAAATATGATGGCCCCACCCTCAGTATTTATTTACCACAGCCCCCAAACGTCACCTGTCACAATACAAAATGAATCTGCAGTGAGCTGTGGTACCTGGCTCCAAGACATTTGCGGTAGTTCTGTAAATTGCGAGGTGGGGCCTCCATGGATCTGACTAGTTTAGCTTCAAGAAATGACTGTTTACTTGCTGCTTTATATATATGTCCAAGACAAGACAATCAATGTTGTTTACTTCACCTATTAGTGGTTATAATGCTGTGGCTGATCGGTATAAAAAAGAATATTTTGTAGTTAGAGTGAATATGTTTGGAGCAAGTTGACGAGTGTAAACAATATACCCCCCTGAGAGCTTTAACTGTCATGCAGTCTCCCCAAACGTGGTAAATTAATATTTTAAATGAAAAAGAGCTCTATAACCTTGTTTATTCATTGCATTATCTTGGTCATGAAATGTAATGCTTTTGTGCTATATTTTACACAGGGCCAGAAAGGACCCAGAGGACCAGGCGTGGTGGTAAAGGCATTTTCTTCTCAAACTATGGGCACTGTCATACATGCTGGGATTTTTTTTTCTTTTCTTGTTTTTTCCTTGCTTTGCTAACCATTTATGTTCTGCTGTAGCCTTCAACGCAATGTGACCTGGTCAAGAAAATCAGGGATAACTGTCGTAAGTACTGGTTTTAAATAAATATGCAGAACGGTTTAGTGATATAGTTAAGGAATTATTTGTTCATTATTTTTACTTTTCAAATAATACCCATGTGCATAGTAAAATTCTACTTACTATATATATATATATATATATATATATATACAATATATTAATTTGATACACTCAGAAAAATAATACATTTAATTTAAGAAATGTATTACATTAAAATACTGTATATGGAAGCAAATATTCACTTTTGTTTTTGTTATTTATCTTGTGCATATGCTCACTTCATATGCTCACTTGCAACACAGCACTTATGATACTGTATAATTTTGTGGTGTCTTAATACGTTTTCCCTTAATGGTTTGAATACATATGTTATGTTACCCCTTGCAGTCATTTTGCCAGTTTACTTTGGGTGTTGATATCAATTAAATTTAATATATCACTTTTTTCAATGTGGAAATATGATTGTAAAAAGAAATTATTATATAAATGATTATATTCATTTTTAATTTTCATTGTTTTTATCTTGTAGCTTGTTGTTATGGTAAGTCATTAGTTTTCTTTTTAACCATATCACATCAATTGATTTAGGCAACTTAAAGATGCTTAGAACATCAGTAAGTCCTTTGCTTTTTGTTCTTTCCAGGAGCTCAGGAGTGCCCTCTCTATCCCACTGAGCTGGCCTTTGCTATGGATGCATCAAGTGGTGTACCAAGGGGTGTATTTAACAATATGAGAGACACTGTACTTCGCCTGGTGCAAAACATTACCATCACAGAGAGCAACTGTCCACGTGGAGCTCGTGTGGCCTTGACACTCTACAACACTGAGGTGACCACTGAGGTCCGCTTTGCAGACGCCTTAAAAAAACGAGCACTAGTGGAACGAGTTAAAGGTCTGCAGGCTCTGCAGACAAATAAGCAGCGCAGCCTGGAAACAGCCATTAACTTTTTGGCACAAAACACCTTTAAGAGGGTGCGCAGTGGCTTCCTGGTGCGAAAGGTAGCTGTGTTCTTTGTGAATGGCCCTGCTAGGGTTGCCCAGGAGTTCAGTGCTGCTGCACTACGTCTCTATGATGCTGGAATAGCTTCTGTCTTCCTCCTGACCAGTGAGAATCGTCCACTTCTTCGAGCCTTGCAGGTGAGGAGCAAACTGTTATGGTTAGATAGATGAAAGCCAAATACCAGTGTTTTATAAATATATCAGCTGATTTTTTATTATGTACTAGTCAGGCCCTAATACTAACCTCATTATTTAATAATCTGTGATTTATAAATCAAGAAATCAAAGATGACTATTATATTATGTATTATGATATACTTAAAGAATATAAATTGGCATTGTAGTTCTGGTTCTAGAAGATAATGATCATTAATCAGTTGACAGAATAAAAATTATGCTCTATGCTTCTGCTAAATGTTTAATATTTGCTGTTTCAGGTCAATAACACAGCATTGGCCCAGGTTATGGTCTTACCCTCTCCTGGAAGCTCTGAATACGACTCAGTTATCGCAAAGATAATGAAATGCCATATCTGCCTAGGTAGGATATGTGCACGTTAACTTAAACAAGATCCAGCCTCTGTTTGCCATTTATATCATGAGTAAATCAACCAAAAGATTACATCACACTCTGGTTGAGTTGTATTTATAGTATTTATAATATTTATGAATTTACAACTAGTTATAACATATATAAAATCTGAAGCCCTGAAACAGTTTTGTGATTTTTCTGTTTTCAGATTTCTGTAGTCCTGATAGCATATGTGACAGTGAGCCACCTCTGAGCACTAGGGGTAGAAGGGCCTCCACCACTGACTTGGACATTGACATGGCTTTCATCCTTGACAGCTCTGAAAGCACTTGGCCTAGTGTCTTTACAGAGATGAAACAGTATGTCGCACAAGTGGTGAATCAACTGGAAATCTCATCAGAGCCAGCCACAGCTGTGCATCACGCTAGAGTCGCTTTGATCCAGCATGCACCATATGAGTACCTGCACAATAGTAGTGGCATTCCTATCAGCATTGGCTTTGGTCTGACTGACCATAAGTCAGCACAGGACATCCAACACTTCTTAATGGAAAAGGTATATCAGCTGGAAGGTGGTCGTGCTCTTGCAGCTGCCTTGGAGAGTACTGTTGAGCATGTGTTTGAGAAGGCACCACATCCCCGCAACTTAAAGGTGTTGATGCTGCTGGTGACTGGACCAGTAGAAAAGGAGGAGGAAAGGCTGGTGAAGGCTGCCACTGAAATTAAATGTAAAGGTTACTTTATTGTGGTGATAAGAATTGGTAAGCAGATTAGTGCTGGAGATGCCCGTATCCTGGCTCAAGTGGCTAGTGAGCCTTCAGATGTGTTCTACAAGAATGCTGATGGACCATCCGGCTTCTATGACAGCCACCTTCAGACATTTGCCCAACTGCTACCCAAGTACCTTAGCTGTAAGTGTCTTGTAAGGCCTAATATTCTAAAATACACAATGGACTGATGTCCATCTGTCCAAGTCTCTTAACCTCATACACTACAAAGGGAAAAATGTTAATGGATAAATCGCATTATATTCCAAAAATATATGTATTGATTTTGCATTTGTTTTCTGTTTGTGCACATTACACTGCAGTGGAAAATGCCTTCTTCATCTCGCCTGACATCTCAAGGAACTGCCAGTGGTTTCAAAGTGACCAGCCAGGCAAAGTCCCTATCAGATTACCACACATTCATGAGTAAGTTTTCTGATAATATTGTATATAATGGCAACCCACCAGTAATGGCAACCCGCATGTTCCTTTCAAACACTTTTTCACGTTTCACAGTTCCATTTAATTTTATTCTAGGAAGAGCCGTAAATACCATCACCAGCAGGAGGTCCATGAACAAAAACATAAAGGTATGGAAATTATTTAAATAAGTGTTTTTTTCCACATAATACACTTATATCCAAACGTACCTACTTTTTAATTAATGAATTCAGCTACTTTAAGGTGTACCCATCACTGACATTGATAATTAGAAAATTCTGGAAGTTTTACAGATCCACTCATAGCATGGGTCAACCAGTTAAGTTAATAATAATTGTAATAATAATAATAATAATAAAAATAATAATAAATATACATAAACATCCCAATAATTATGTGCCATGCCCTCTAGACAGGGCCTAGGCATCTTACATGTCACTTATTTTATGTTATTTAAATTGTTTTAGCTACATAAAATGCTAATCCAGTGTATTAACAAAGAACACTTTGATAGCCAGCCAGACTTGTTAGTAAAATTAACATGACATGTCATTTTATCTGGTTTTATTTGTAATGTATTGCTCCACACTGTTTAGTCAACATCCTACCTTTTTTGTTGTTCTTTTTTGACATTAGACTAAAGAACTGGATAAATTGTCACTCCTCACTTCAAAATTATTATACAAATAATACATATACATGCACATATACAACATTGGGTGACCTTTTGAGAACTTGTCAGAATTGCTGAAAATACAGGTTATTAACCTTTGATTGATAAAGAAGTGTATGAAATCATTATTTTTTTAAATAAATAATTTTTGTATTGTGTACTATTCTTTGCATTCAGATATGCACTGTACTCTCTTAAAGAGAAAAGTCATACCCCTAATTAAGCTTTACTCATTATATGGAAAACTGGTTAAAAAAAACAGTGCCCTTTTTGCATAAATAACTGCCTCAGTGTGGCATGGCATGGATGCTATCAGACCTCAGACTGCTGAGGTGTTATATAAGACATTGAGACTTGAGGCTTGAAATATTTCTCTTTGCATGTAATGAGTCTATTTCATATTTTCACTTTTTAAGTTGAATTACTGAAATAAATAAACTTTTGCACAATATTCTAATTTTTTTAGTTTTATCTGTATTTTGTGTGTGTGTGTGTGTGTGTGTGTGTGTGTGTGTGTGTGTATGTCCAGAACCAAATGTGGAAGACCTGCACCTGACCAACGTCACCGCCACAGATTTCACTCTGTACTGGAGCAGTGATGATCCAAAGGCCATCCATGAGGTCACTGTAACTAATTTACGGGATCATAGCCTAGTGTTGAGAAAGAACATAACAGACCCCTATTTCACTGTCCATCAGCTGCAAGCTGCACAAACATATCATGTAACGGTCATTGGCCGCAACTTTAAGGGACAGGTTACCAGGACCTACAAAGGCATCATTACTACAAGTAAGTTTAAAATCTGTTAAGTCAAAATTCCATTTGACCTCTATATGATGTGTATATACACACACACACACACACACACACACACACACACACACACACACACACAAACACATACACACACACATATATTAAAAAACAATTACTGGTGTGGTCAAAACTTATTTTACAATTTTGAAATATCAAGTGAGACCAAAGTACTGAAAATAACTGTGTACTCATAAAATATTGCCACTTCACCGATTTGAACAGAAGCAGCAGAGCTTAAATATGTTCCTGGGGGTGAAGTGACAGGGGTAGCTGAACCACTGAGTAAACCGGAAACTGGTGAGTAATTTGACCTCCTTCTTATTAAATTAATATCTCTAATGTTTGGTAGACCAATTTTTAAGTGGTCTGGCTTGGCAGGAGACATGTCAAACGTCAAATTAGTATATGGATTTAAATGAATGATTTCTTTCAGCATTATAAATAACCTGTGCACAGTATCATAACCTCAAATTGAGATTTTACAACACAGTACATTGGGCATAAGCTGAAAGAATGAAAGAATTCAATAAAAAAAATTTTTTATTCAACATTTCATGTAAAAACAAAACCAGTATAGAAATACAAATAGTTAGTTAGCGTCTAACAATAAACATCTTAGATCTTATAATAAAATTTGTATGTATTTTGTATGTTTGCTTTGCTAGGTTATTAACATTAAATTAATTTCCAGCCAGATATGAAGGTCAATTATTTCTAAAGAAAAGATAAGATAGAAAAGATAGAAGAAGTTGTAATTCAGAAGAAATTATTAAATGTATTGTTTTACAATATACTAAACTCTAGGAGGTGAAAATCCTGTGAACATCTTCATGAGTTTCCCACCACAGGGTATAAAGGACCTCTGACCCACTAAAAATTTGCAGCTGTGCTCCCTCTTCTTTGTTAGAAACATTAGGCATACCAGAGCAGTGATATCATTCCGTCCATAGACTAACCACACAGTACCAACTGCGCTGTACCTTTCACTTGACCTAGATGACATTTGCAGTTTAGCATTAGCCACAAAAGTAATGCTAACCTATCTAACATCATCTTCTAACTACTAACATTTCATAGCACCTAAAACAATTTTGTTCTGCAGAATTTACATGCTTTATCGGTTTTGGTAGTACTTCAACAGCAGTTTCATTGTAATGACTTAGCATGCAATACTGAAATTGTATTGTATATTGTTGTTGTTAATTTAATAGAATACAGATGTTTTTTAAACAACTAATATATGCATTAAAATTTGCATCCATTAACATTTAAGACAAGATTTAAACAGTGGGTCGCAGAATTCAGTCAGTTAAGTCAAGTAATATGGGAATGCTTCTTATTCATGGTGGCTTCCTTAATAACTGCTGCAACTCTTTAAAGTAGCAACAGAAAATATAGTTTTACTAGCGTTCACCCAAGTGACACAGCTGTGAAAGTGATGGCCCTGCCATCTGAAGCTTGCTGGCTCAGTCCCAGTAGCTTGGAATCCAAGAAAGCACAATTGGCCTCCCTGGGTAGGCAACTGGGTAGGATAGCCCGTAGCACCCGTATACAGTTACTGAATAACCTCATTGTTTGAATGCCATTTCATAAAGCTAACTCACAGAGAGCTTTTCAGCTAATCCAAAAGCTAATGCTTGTAGATAAGCCATAGCAGTTCGGTCATCTTAAATGCTGTAAACCAGTTTACATTACTAACTCTCTCGCCTTTTCAAAATTCCCCACCTTCTTTTTTTGCATGTTGTGGCAAATGACTTTCCAGACCTATGCTCACATGACTTTAACATCGGACTGCCATGCAAAGACTTTGAAGCTAAGTGGTACTTTGACAAAAAGAATGGATTCTGTACCCAGTTCTGGTATGGAGGTTGTGGAGGCAATGAGAATAGATTTGAGACCGAGGCACAGTGCCTAAAACGCTGCATGAATACAGGTATGTGACATATGGTTAATTTCTTGTTTTAGAGAGAGTAGAGTGACTTACTAATGCTTTGGCTGAGTGCAATCAGATCCTCACAGCAATGTTCCATCAATGACAAATGTGTTTGAACACATACGTAGTATAAATATAAGGAATCTTATCAGTCCTTAAGTGGTAGATGTTTACAGTCCAGACAAAGTGTCTGTCATACGTTTCAAGTGTGAGAGTAAGAGAACAGCAATAATTGGGATATGATCTACTCTAGTTGAACTGTCCTTAACCAACAGCATGACAAGTGGCCAACATGATTTTAACCAAAAATGCACTACATGTAACAAAGACGCAGTATCATTTAACATATCTATTTGTAGCTCCTTGCGTTATCTTAACATATAAAGTAATGGAAATGTGATTGCTAATTAGCCAGTCTTTTTCTCTTCTGCCTACCAAGAATAGCTGAACACATAATTGGGTTAATTGTGGAAATCAAATTACTAAGAGTGTTCACCAACTCTGGAATATTATCAGTATTGTTGCTCAAATTGGTTACAGCCCCCTAACAAAATACAAAAAGATTTTAGATGAGTAGAACTTATTGGTTCTACTTCTTATAGTGGTATTTATAAATCCTTTAAAAAAAAATAACACCAGAATACTTAAAACCATATTGTTTTTCTAACACCTACAGTGCTTGAACCACAGCTGCTGCAGAATAGGGACAAGATTAAACTAGAGGCCAATGCTGCTTCAGGTAAGTCTACAAGGGAAACCAATCATGTGTAGTTAATACGGACACATTTTATTGGCCTGTCTAAATGTCAACCTTTTTCCATTATTCCACATGGAAATCGCTGTTGGAAATTCTTTACATAAAAGGCCTTAAGTAAAACATATGATTTAGGCTTTTAAATTTCCCACTTGTGGGACTAATAAAGGTTCTCTTATCTTATCTTACTCCACATTCAGTGAAATATAATTCTACAAACTAAAATCTTCAAAAACTTCCTGCATAGTAGGAATTCTGTATCTGAAAGACAATTTCCAGCATCATGTTTCCCCTTTTAGGGCACTGCACAAGAGCCTAAAAAGTGTGCCTAATATTTTAAAATTTTGTTTTTAATGCTGTATTGTCCTCCCTAATGATTCGAGCTAACAGTATCCATGGAAGATGTAAAATTAAATATATTAGACAAGCTGGCTAGCTAGGTCATTCTTAATGACAGCTTATAATGGTAGCAGATGGTATTTAGATTTATTTAGTTATATAGCATTGTCAAAACTAACTAGCAGCTTAAAGTTTGAGAAACGCAGAATTTAGTATAAGACACATTGTACATTTAAATATGACATTATTTACACACTATTGATATAAAAGAAGTGCAGAAATGCAGGATGTTCTTTATGAGTTCACTATTGCTCTTGTTGCTGATTGCGTTTAAATTCAAATATTTTGTTATGTGTATATTTATGACACTCATGACACCCATGCAACATTTCAAGTTCCAGTTTTTAAGTTGTAAGTTTTTTAAAATGTATCCAATTATTCTTTAAATTGTACCTTTAGTATTGATTTTTAATGCTTGCAGAATGACTAACCAGCTATATTATTAACTGATCATAAATGCAATAAATGTTTGCTTTAAATTGACTGGTTTTTTCTAACCACATTTGGGTACAAATGCAATAATATTTTTACTTTAAATAAACTAGTTATATCTAACTACATTTAGGACTTGAACCTGGGACCTTCAGAATTTTACTTAATTAATTTTTTTAAAGGCTGGCTTATGGTTTCCTCATTTTTTACATTTAAATAAGTAGTACAATAATGGACTAGCAAAATGACCATGAAGTCTATATCGTATGTTGAGTGGTAATCCATTTGATTTCTCAAACCAATATTTCATCCTGTTTTGCTGGCCATCAAAACTATTTTTGTAGTTCCAGCTGCAGGAAGGAGCAGGGAAATTCTGAGAATTTGAAGAGATAACAAAGTCAAAATTATTCAGTTGATCAGTGACTCAATAATGGAGCAATTCTTGGAGCAGACTGTCACACTGGATGATCTAGCAAAATAGAATACAAAAAATGTGGAGCATTATAAAGGTTACTTTTTAAAATGTTACACAGTTTAACAAAAAATAAGTCTTTCAATAAATTCTATCAATAAATATTATTCTCAATAATGTGTGGTTTGTATACCTAATTAATAATTCGGCTTATTTATTTTATAAACAACTGAATATGAATGGAATATTTAAGATGCAATGTAGAGCTTGATGGGCCAAACTTAAAAATTCATAGCTAAAAAATTAAATGGACCACAGTAGTATAACATGGGATGTTTGTATTGATTTTATTAGTCCTGCTTGATTTTGTTTTTCAAAACAAACTTCTTGCTAATATTTGTATAGTATGTAAACTCTCAACCTTATAGTAATGTGTCCAGAGCAGTCCCTCTGAAAGTGTCCAAAAGAAAATGATTTTTTTAATTATTGCCTTATTGAACAAACAATAACCTCTCTATACACTACCACAGGTCACTCAAATTCTTTGGTTACTTCTGGAAAAAGGCTTTCCAAGCCCCTCATTGAATTCCCTTTTCTTCATTTTAATATTTTTTTGTGATTAGCTTTCTTAGACCACAAATGTTAACAGCCTATACAATAGGTCTTAAAGCAGGGTTGCATATCTTTGTCTGCAAAGAGATGCAGGTTTTCATTTGGACATTCAGGAGCACACCTGATACCACTTCTTCAATGAGATGGTCTCAGTCTTCACCAATTAGTCATGTGTGTTCCTTTTAGTAAGATAGCCAACCCTTTGATTAATGAAGATCGGCCAATGTTGTCTTAAAAGTATTGGGCTCTTTTGTGTGTTTGTAAATTGTTATTTACTCATTGTTCATTGTTCTTTATTTACAGGGGTGGGCATTTGTAACCTGCCCAAAGAGGAAGGCACCTGTGCTAAGTTTGTATTGAAATGGTTCCATGACTCGATCAGCAGCAGCTGCACCCGCTTCTGGTATGGAGGCTGTGGCGGCAATCTCAATCGTTTTGACACACAAGAGGAGTGTGAGAAGAAATGTGGAAAAGGAGGTAAGACACAAAAAAAATCTTATATCTACAAGAGTACTTAACTATTTATTACTATTTATTAAAATATTTTCTCAAATATTTAAATATTCTGTATTCTGTATTCTCTATACTACTTAAATTGAAAAAAAAAGAATTTATTTTTGTTATTATAAATGATTAAAATTGCTTATTATTATTATTAGTAGTAGTAGTAGTAGAAGTAGTAGTAGTAGTAGTAGTAGCAGTAGTATAGTAATTGTTTATTGTATTACTTCTATATTTTCATTTGTTTTTATTTATACCTTTACTGAATTTTAATCGAAAAGCTACAATGTAATATATCACTGATAATAAAAATAAATTTATGTATTTGCTTAATAGTGGAGGATGCTGCCCAGTCTGGCAGCACTGGTTATTTTACTGTTAAATATGAGTCACAACAAGAGCAGAGAAGTCATTTTTTAACCATCACCTGAGGGAGATCAAAGTTTTAAATCACTAAAAAGCATTTATACTATAGCATGAGCTAAATCGGGTCATGTTGACATTGCTCTGAAAAGCAATTAGCCCATGTGCTCTCAATTCTAGGGCTAGGGAATATACATCATGTATTACTGCATTATGAAATCAATGGGATCAATAATAAGATGAGAATAGGTGGATCTTAAATCGTATTCGCCTTATATATTTTAGCTAGAACACAACGAGTTTGCAAAGAGTTAGCCAATACTTTAACAATAACTTTGTTAAACCTGGGTTCCATCCCTGGGTCGGCCATGTGTGCCTTTCGGTGTGGAGTGTGCAAGTTCTCCCTGTAACGTTTGGGTAGTCTTTTCAGGAAGCAAATGCAGCTTGGCTGATTTTCAAAGGTTTAATAAAGATAAAAAAAAACACTATTGAGACACAACGGATAATAAACACGAGAAACCAACACACGGAACAGGACAAGAATTGAAAGACCACGATGTTCATACATAGGTATACACAAAACAACTGACAAGGACTAAGGAAATCTGATGGGGGGCGTGGCTTAAGACGAGACCAAACACAGACACGTGGAACACACAGGGGCGTAGAAGTTACAGAGCCCTCCCCCTAGGCGCAACGTCCCAGTGCACTAAACCCCGCCCACAACCAGGCGTTGACCTAGGAGGACGGCAACACTGAGGACTAAGGACAAGACTAGGAAACCAGAGTGGAACTAGACACGAAACATAGACTGGGACTGGGGCTGAGGGTACACAGGTCCGGGCTGGGGAAACACAGGTCCGGGCTGGGGAAACAACTGTCCAGGCTGGCGAAACAACTGTCCCGGGTGAAAATCTCCCTTCCTGAACCCCTTGGGCGCAGCGACGGAGCCAGGAGATGCACGCGACGTCTCGGCGGAGCCAGGAGACTCACGCAATGTCTGGGCGGAGCCAGGAGATGCACGCGACGTCCAGGGGGAACAAGGCGCAGCCGGCGATGTTTGGGGGGAAGGAGCCGGAGACAGTGGTGAATGCGACACATGGTGTAGGTGATGACGTCAGGGCAGAGCTGGGCGGTGACGGCGAAGACAGGGCAGAGCTGAGCGATGACGGTGAAGACAGGGCAGAGCTGAGCGATGACTGCGATGGTGATGGGCTCTCTCCGGGTTCAGGACCTCAAGGGTGGGAGGGTGGGACTGTGCTGCCCCTCCAATGCCGGTGCAGAGTCCTCAGGCATCCTATACTCCGCTGCTTTGCTCGTCGTCTCGGGGACTCGGTTCACTGATTCAGGGACTCGGTTCACTGATTCGGGGACTCGGTTCGCTCCGTCTGCGAAGTGACGTCGGCGACGTAAAGCAGCATGGAGATGGGGTTCCCGGACGCGGAAACTGCGATCCTTGGTGAGGAGGCAGAGCTCTCGGACACGGCGTGCGACGGCGCTTGGGGAGATCCCTCGACTGGCTGCGCTGCTTGTACAGAGACCTCTCTAGTGACGCCAAATGACTTCTGTGTCAAGGTCTCGACAGTACCGTGCAGCCACATCTGTGTCGAAACTCCCCTATTAGCTGGCCGCTTCTGGACCGAAGGCAGAGACTGGGGGTGCTGCTCCTCGGTTGCATTTCCCCAAGCAGCACACTGGACAACTCGAGCACCCTGGGGGTGGGGACCCATTGGAGCTCTGCTGACAGAGCCGCCTTGGGGACTCCATCGACTACTGGCTCTCCAATGCGCTTTCCCCTGCGCTTCTGACGCTTTCCTAAAGCGTCGCCAGCAGCCGATAGAGGCTCATATTCCCGGTGACAGGAAGCAAACGCAGCTTGGCTGATTTTCAAAGGTTTAATAAAGAAAAGAAAAAACACTATTAAGACACAACGGAAAATAAATACGAGAAACCAACACACGACAGGACAAGGACAAGAATTGAAAGACCACGATGTTCATACATAGGTATACACAAAACAACCGACAAGGACTAAGGAAATCACGCAAGACTAAATAGTAAACACAAATTAACCACAGCTGACAAGGGATGACGTGGGACTAGAAACAGCTGACGGGGGCGTGGCTTAAGACGAGACCAAACACAGACACGTGGAACACACAGGGGCGTAGACGTTACACTCCCCATGTTTGCGTGGGTTTCCTCCAGGTGCTCCAATTTCCTCCCACTGTCCAAAGGCTTGCAGTAGGTTGATTGGATACTCTAAAATTGCCCGTAGGTATGAATGTGTGTATGAATCTGTCTATGTGTTGCCCTGCGATGGGTTGGCCTCCTGTCCTGGGTGTACCCCGCCTTAGGCCCGCAGTCAGCTGGG
>JBBPDA010000003.1:3574991-3586152 GCA_037974385.1 Arnoldichthys spilopterus
TCCAGGTTTGTGTGTGACGCTAAGATTATCATTATAAATAACTGCAACGCCTCCTCCTCTGCCAGATGGACGAGCCTAGTGTATATAACTATATGCGGGGGGACACGCCTCATTTAACGCTATGTATTCATTTTGTTTAATCCATGTTTCTGATTAAAAAACATTAAGATGTTTAATTGATGAATGCATTTGTTAAAGCAGAGTTTAAACTTCTTTTTGAACAGTTAATGTTTTTGTTATATTTTCTATTATTTTTATCCATGATCTAATAATGTTTGTTATTTTCATTATGTTGCAGAGGTGCAATCCTGTCAGGTTTCATTCATAACTTTTAGTCATGATGAGCCAGTTCTGGACAGTTTTTTGTTTTGTTAGACTCAGGTTTTGGACTCCAAACTTAATGTATGTCTTAAGTCTAACTGAATAACATCCTATTGGGATGCATCGTCTGTCTGCTAAACATGAGTGTTTGAGTATAAGATTGAGTTTAAACCATGAGGTGGTTTGCAATTTTCTTTTAAAAAATAATAAAAAAAACACTGACATTAACTGCTAATCCCTTCTCTATATTTGAACATCAGACTACAAAGACAATTAGCAAAACTACATGTTTGTGCTGTAACTACAGAAACCTGTACTGTAAGTCCATGCAAAAGGCTTTACCAAGTAGAAGCTCTCTACTTTTTCCTGAGTTCAATCTGCATTTACTACTCTAATAAGAGAAAATGCCTCTGCCATCAAAAAACAGCTCGTGATTTACATGTTAAAAGCATGTGATGCCTGCACTAGATGCTTCTTATACTCAGTGTGGGAATGATTATGGAGAGAAAAGAGTTTTCTCTCTCTTGCACAAGCTGGACAATTAACTGCGAAGCACTTCTAAACTTAGAGCAGCTGACAGATTTAACAATGTAAGGTTTCTGTCTTCCTGCCTCAAGATTTGTCACACATGGTTAATTCTTTTTCCTTAGTTAAACTTGCATTCACTACTCCAAGAAGAGAAAATGCCTCTGTCATCATAAAACAACTCTTCATTTACATGTTAAAAGCATGTGATGCCTGCAAACACCAGATGCTTTTCTTATGTTCACCGTGGGAATGATTATGGAGTGAAAAAAAGCTCCTCTCTGTTGCACAAGATGGATGATTAACTGTGAAGCAGATGTTTGCTGTCCTGAGAAGAGCTGAAAACTTCAAAACAGCCTAAAGTTTTCAGAATCCAAGGTTGCTATGTTCTTGCTGCAAGATAAATCAAACATGGTTTTATGTAGATTCACTTATAGGTTTATCTTTGGCTGAATAATAATCCAGTCAACCTATTCAGTCAACCTATTTTGCAAACAAATGTGTTCTTTTTTAGCTAACACTGTGTTGTTGTCACACTGGCAAAAGCTGACTTGAGAGTGTGTTTTAAATTTCAAATTTCATTTATTTTTTTTGACAATGTGAAAGGTTAAATCAAGTCTATTTCACTTTGACTTGCAGCTACAGCAAACCATCTATTAACTTTATTCTTTGTATCTCTTTTATACACTGTTCAGCCTTAACATTAACACCACTGACATGTAAAGGAAATAACACTGACTATCTAGATATTTCATTAAAGTGGCACCTGTCAATAATGTAGGAGATGTTAGGCAACAAGTGAACAGTCCTTAAAGTCGATGTGCTGTAAGTAGAAAAAATGGGAGAACATAAGAATCTGAGCGACTTTAACAAGGGCTTTATTGTGATGGCTAGACTGAGTCAGAACATCTTTAAAATGGTAGGCCTTGTGGCATGTTCCAAGTATGCAGTAGTTAGTACCTAAATTATCCAAGGAATGACAACTGGTGAATCAGCAACATGAGCATGTTGGACATGTAATTGCAAAACTTCGGACATTAATAATATTTGGCAGTTGTCATATTAACACCCTTCCCCTTTTGCAACAATAACAGATTCTGGGAAGGCTTTCCACAAGATTTTGGCTGTCTATTGGAATTTTTGCCTCTACACCAAAGTAATCAAACTATGTCTTTATGGACCCTTTGTGCAAAGGGTCTTAGTATATATTCTGGAACAGGAAAGTGCCTTCCCCAAGTTGTTCCAACTAAGCTGGAAGCCTAAAACTGTGTAAAATGTCTTTGTATGCTATAACATTAACTAGAACAAAGATGCTTGGCCCAAACCCTGAAAAACAGCTTCAGGCCATTACCCCTTCCCACTACCAATCTGTACTGCTGGCACTACACTTTCTGATTGATAGCATTCTTGTTACCCCTCAAACTCAAGTCCAGTGGTGGCATGTTTACATCATTCCAGTACCATTCTGGCACTGTATATAATGTAGTGTAGTGTAGTATAGCATAGTGTAGTATACACCCATCAGCCATAACATTAAAACCACCTGCCTAATATTGTGTAGGTCACCAGAACAGCTTTAACTGTGGTGCACTGTGTGTTTTCCTTTCTAACAGAATTAGCATTCACGTTTTAAACCACAGTAGCTCTGTGGGACTGGACCAGATGACCTAGCCTTTACTCCCTACATACATTAATGACCCTGTTGACAGTTTACTGGTTGTCATTCCTTGGATCACTTTTGGTAGGTATTCTGCCTTCACTGGATGATCAAGCTGACTAGTTTAGCAGATAGTTAAACAGATTTCAAACAGACAACTCTGTGCTTAAAAGATGTTTATCGATGCTTGGTGATATTTGTGAAACTGAGAATACAAAAAAATAAAATGAAAAAGAACCTCATATTCTTACATTCATTTTAGAAATAAGCAATTAGCATGAATACTAATATGACATAGAAAATCCCATAGACAGGCTTATAAGATTAGCGTCTAAGTATTGAACAAATTAAGACAATTTCACAATCACCAATGCCAACTTTACAAAAACAGTGTTTTTAACAATATGAAAGAACATTAACAGACATGAACCTTCAGGGTCCTAAAGACAAAAAATGACAAGAGAGAGAAAAGTGGAAGCTGCTCTTTTCTGACTGGCATAAATTTACAAAAAGCCCAACATGACAAAACTCTGCGGATAATTAACCCCAATGATTTACTCATATATCAATAGAAAAGAACTTATGGTCCTTGTCTTCCTGATATGACTTAACAATGTGTTTACACTTTTTAAAGATTACAGTTGACATACCATATGTTTTAAGCCTTGTAAAATAAAAGCTAGGTAAAATGTATAAACCTTATTTATCACTTAAACTGAACGTAGTACAATGAATGAAATATATCATCTGGCACATAAGGTAATAAATCAATAAATAAAACATCCTAGCCTCATACTGACAGACTAAATAGGGGCAGTACAGTAGGTATATTGAGAACACCTCACAAAACCGTTTTGGAGTTGCTCTGACTCAGTAATCTAGCCATCACAATATGGTTTTTTATAGTCACTTGGATCCTTATTTTCACCTGTTTTTGCTGCTTTCAACACAATAATTTAAAAAACTGACTGTTTACTTGATCCCTAGTATATCCCACCCCTATATGAGCCTCATTTAATTGCTGAGGAAATACACTGCTTAAAGGCAAACAAGAAATTAATGCTGCAAAAGCACACAGTGAATGGATAGGCCAGTTTTAGCTGGTCTTTAAAAATCAGGTTGGGCAGATAGACTTCTGAGTGGCTTCTGAATTTGATGTGAACAAATAAAGCAAAAAATAAAATATTGCTTAAATGAGATGGGACTGGATGTAATGGGAATTTCTAAGATGTTACTGACACCAGTGTGAATTGGTCTGAATACAGTATAGAATATCTGCCTAAAAACAGATTACATTGCTACGTTTCTTAAAAGGATAGAACTTTCGTCTGCAGAAAAATGAGTATGAGAGAATATCTAGAATTTTTCTATTTTCTTAGTTAAACAAAAAATCTGCTAAGCCTGCATAGGTTTATAACTATTATTATAGTAGCAGGATTTTTACCCTCTGTAAGGAAAGCAGTAGCACTCATACATAAAGTGTCAAACAAACAGCATTCCTGAAATATTTGCCTATGTTACATTACAAATGTTTTGACACATTTTACAGAGATTACATGTATCACCTTTGTCATTCTTCTTTGTAAAATGAAGACAGTTTGAACCGCTTCTTCCTTGCCAACAGGACTCCATATTGTTGTAAATTACTAGCAGTATGAGGTTATGACAACTGTCAGAAAAACATGCTGGCATGCATAAAAAAAACTGTTAATGACAGAGGCAGACTATTCTTATGGATCCAGTACTGGAATTACAGTTTTATACATGGGGTGACCAGGAGGTAGCCAAAGCTACTTCAGGATGTCCACAGACCATGACCATGACAGAAATTAGTGTGTTGACCCTGACCTGACACCTAAGGAGTCTGAATGAATTCTATAATTGCTGATTAGAAGTAAGTGATAATTTACTTAACCCAGAGTTTTTCAATGCAGCAGGTTACTTCACTCATATTCTTTAATACATTATGAACTACCTCAAAAGTGAAGTTCAGTCTCTCTTTCTCACACACATGCACTATATATATAGTGGAGAGGCTTGGGTCTGACTGGGTGGTTGTAGATTGTGTAGAGCTCATAAGGTGCTCTAAAACCATTATATACCTTTCAGCATTAATGGAGCCTTTTCAGATAGGCTGCCAATTCGTTAGGCACTAATGCACCCCTAAACCATCAAAAATGCATGCAGTCGAATATCCAGTATATTCAGCCGTGTCACTTGCACACAAAGAATTCTCAACATTCTCAGAACCTTTTGATGACTATGTACTGTAGATGATGAAATATTCAAATGTATTATTCTGAAAGTTTTTTGTGCACTGGTGAACCTCTGTGTATCGATACTTCGGAGTACCGCATCCAGCAGTATAACTATAACAGCTATTTACTACAGGGTATTGACCACAGGGTCTAGACACAGGGGTTTAAGAAATACTATGAAACACGGAACACCTGACGGGGGGAGGGGGGGATGCGTGGCTAAAACATAACACGAGGCAGGGAGCACATGGGAACCAAAACAAACATAGACAGGACCACGTGGGGCATGACATGTAACAGAGCCCTACCCCTAGGAAAAACCAGTGCGACTAAAGACCACCCAGCCGGGTGCTGGCTCAGGGGGACGGCAACACAGAACACTAGCACAAGACTGAGATTAAAGATGAACTCATAGACTAAGAATCTAAACACGAAAAAGAGACAAGAGAGTATACAAGGCTGGAACATTTAAGGGAACAGGCAAAAGAACAAGGAACACTGGGGGCTGGAAGAATATGATCCGTGGCTGTGAAACCAAGGACCCAGGCTGGGGAAACAAGGTCCCGGGCTGAGAAAGCAAGGACCTGGGCTGAGGAAATCTTGTTCCCTCCCTGTGTAAATGGGTCCTTTTGACGGCTCAAGCATTGAGGTCGTCAAAAGTACTAAATTCCTTGGTGTTCACCTGGTGGAGAACCTCACCTGGTCCCTGAACACCAGCTCCACAGCCAAGAAAGCCAGCAGCATCTTTATTTTCTGAAGAGACTGAGAAAAGCTCATCTTCCACCACCAATCCTCACCATGTTGTACAGAAGGACCATTGAGAGCATTCTGAGTAGCTGCATCACTGTCTGGTTCGGAAATTGCACCGTCATGGAGCCCAAGGCCCTGCAGCGGATAGTGAGGTCAGCTAAAAAGATCTTCGGGGTCTCTCTCCCCTCCATTATACACATTTACGCATTGTGGATGACCCAACTCACCCCTCACACAAACTGTTCACCCTTCTGCCATTTGGAAGAAGGTACCGAAGTATTCAGGCCTTCACTACTAGAATGTGTAATAGCTTCATCCCCCAGGCAATATGACTCTTAAACACTCAGGGACTGTCAACACACACACACACATACACTTATATATATATATTGAACTTGCTGCTACATTCTTCCTGCCCCCTGTGTCATTGTTTAAATTCACAGTATTGTATTTTTGCACAATGCTGTCTTTGCACTGTCCTGAAATGTTTGCACATCTTTGCACACAATGCACTTTATGCTGTTAGTTGTGTAGTGTTTGTGGTCCTGTGTTTCATGTGGCACCATGGTCCTGGAGGAACATTGTTTCGTTTCACTGTGTACTGTGTGAACTGTATATGGTTGAAATGACAATAAAAACCTACTTTACTTGACTTGACTTCTGGACCTAGAAGACGCGAAGGTGGAGCCTGATGGTGACAGCGACATCTGGGGGAAGGCAGGAACCACCCATGACCATGGAGCCAGGGGCAGGGGCGGAGCTCTCCGTCGACGTCTTTGACGCAAGGGCAGAACTCGGCAGCTTCTGTGAGGTGGAGGCAGAGCCCTCTGGCTTACTCGACACTGGGGCTGGACCCTCTGGTTTCCTCAATGCTGGGGCGGAGCTCAGCAGCATCCGCGAGGCGGGGCGGAGGCTTCTGGCATCCTCAACGCTGGGGCTGGACCTTCCGGGTTCCTCGATGCAAGGGCAGGGCTTGGCGGCATCCCTGAGACGGGGGCGGAGCCCTCTGGCATCCTCAACGAAGGAGCTGGACCCTCCAGCAGCAATGTCAGCAACTCGGGGGCAAAGCTTCTCTGCTCTGCTTGCTGCAGCCTCGCTGACGTCTGCATTGAGTTGTTCTTTGTGGACCTCAGTGCCCTCGCCAACGTCTGGGTGGAGACTTCCCTCGTTTCTCGCGCCCGCTGCAGCGATGTCTGTGAGGAGGCCTCCCATGAACCTGGAAGCTCGGGCGCCAACGTGCTAAACAGCTCGACAGCTGGCACGCTGTGAGGCGGAGCCGCCAGAACTATAGTTAGGTTTATTGTTTAGTGTAGTTTCCTATTTATTATTATGTTTTTTTTACCTGATTACATTTTATAATACATATTCTATTTTTTTGTAATATTTTTTACTTCTGAATTCCTTTTTAACTTTATTATTTATATATTAAAAAAAATGCACAGTCTCAGGAACGATCAGGGTACATTTCACTACATGTTGTACTTGTACTATGTATGTGACAAATAAACCTCTTGAATCTTGAATCTAGTGCGCTCCCAGGAGGGGCAGACTCACTGGGGGGACGAAGCTGGTCTGTTGGTAGCTGGAGCTAATGCATGCTTAAGGTAACCCTGTACCCACAAGATTAGCTCCCCCAGCTTCTCCTCCTTAGAGATTAAAAATGCCTCAGGATTTCCCATCCCTTTGCTGGCTCACCTCCTCGGTTTTGCCAGGAGGTGCTCCCACGCCAAGCTCGTAAAATTGTCCTCCTGCTGCTGCCATTCTGGGTTGTTTCTTCTGCAATGATTGTGGGCTGAATTGGCAGCAGATGCAGGAGGACATTGAAACAGGGGTTTTATTGCAAAACAAAACGACAATTAAGACTAAGGACTAGAAAACAAAGCAGGGCTAGGGACTAAGGCCAAGGATAAACAAGGGCTAAGAAACACACAATAATGTACATACAACAGGATAACTATAACAGCTAACTATGACAGGGTATCGACAATGACAAAAGGCAAACACAGGGGTTTACGTAATACTATGAAACATGGAACACCTGACAGGGGGGTGATGTGAGACGACGCACAGCTGTGACGCAGGGCTAGGGCATGGCTAAGACATAACACGAGTCAGGGAGCAGATGGAAACCAAAACATAAACAGGACCATGTGGGGCATGACACGTTACAACTGACCTTTTGCAAATTAACCTAGTAAGTTGCAAAATGTTCCTCCAGCTGCTTTTTTAGTACCACTTATTTTTCCAGCCTTTTGTTGCCCTGTCCCAATTCTTTTAAGGGGTGTTGCTGCAATCATTTTGCAGTATTTTTTCCAATATTTATGTAATAGCAATATTTATAATTTTTAACATTTGATATGTTTCCTATGTTCTATTGTAAACACTGGTTTATGAGATTTGTAAATCATTGTATTGTTTTTATTTACATTTTACACAGCATCCCAACTTTTCTGGATTTACGGTTACATTAAAGTGGCTTTTGTAAAGAAAATAAATTCATGAGGTCTCAGACAGGGTACTAACCGAATAAGGCAATGCAGAATTGTTAACATGTCCATCACTGAGAATATTATGTATCAATATTAATTTCTCTGACATCTGGAAAAACTATCAAAAACTGAGAACAACGTTTTTTATTCAACTTTTCACACACTGCATCATGCTAAATCTAGTTAAACTGGACTTATACAGTTCACAATATGGTTCATTGTAAAGATTTAAGGATTGCATATTGCCTCACACAAGGCAAAAAACTGTGTAAGGGAGCATCAGGTGAACACATTAACCAGTCATTGTTTGGTTTTCACACTCAGCCTTCATATGCCTACTGATCAACCTCCTGTGCATAACACAGACACGAGCGCTATATGACCATCTTATTAACATCACAGCATGTATGGGGAGTAATATACTACATGTTTTGGAATACACGGAAACAATATTAAACTGCCTGTATTATGCAAAATGATTATTCTAATTCACCAAGGTTGTGTCAAAAAATGTAACTAAATAAATTATGAAGAATAATTAATTACTGCTTTTATATTTATGCCCAAATTGCACATGCTTTTTGTGTTAAAGTTGTGTTTTATAACCTAAGCTTCAAGTAACAAAGCATACATAGAGTGTTTGGGACATCCCATCTTTATCTCGAATGGGATTGCTTTACAGCAAGCGTCTGCACGAGAGGACTGTAGTTGTCCGTCTGGGCCAAGAACAGGATGAACATGTTTTTGTCCTCCATATGTGGGACTAGTTGAAAGTATGGGAAGAGAAAGGGCTTTATCAGTTCTCAAGGAAAGCCACGTAGTCAGTGAGTCTGGCCAGCTGCTGTTCATTTGGAACCAAAGAGACTGGGGGTGGATCTGAAGAGAGGAAAGGCAAAAGACAAGGAGGAGGGGGAAAGAGAGAGAGAAAAAGAGAACATAATTAAAACCATGCAAGGTAAAACAGTTTGTATGAAAGAAAGCTCAGAGCATAAAACATTAGAAGAAATTAAGGGCAAGAAAAGAAAGCAAGACTTGTCAGTAAAGGGGGTGGGGGGTGGGTGGATGAGTATTTCATGTTTTTCCACGTGAGTGTTATGAAAACCATGGAGAAAACACAGCTTGATTTTTTTTTACAACTGGAGGGGAGTGAGTGGCTGGAACATTATAGAGCAATGACTCAGACATGAAGGGGGAGGTGTGCTTTGTGTTTCCCTTCTGCAAACAAAATGAAACAGTGCCCCCACCTGGCTTCTGTGGCATAATCATCCGAGTATTGGGATCTGCCTGCCACCCATGACTCACTACACCTGTAGAAAGACAAGCAGAAAAGGCATGCATGGTAAAACTTCTATGGAGTAGATTCTATATGTACATATTACATCTTGCAGAATATTTCAATATTTCATAGACTGTTCTAGACTATATTCTTGATTTAAGATATTTTAAGAAATGTTCACAATAGTGTCATAATTCTTTTTTTTTCTGACATCTAGAAAAAATATTACCAAAAGCGGAGTACAGTGATTTCTATTCAACTTTTCACACACTGCTAAATCCAGATAAAAAACAGATAATATTCACTCTGTAATACAATATTCAGTTGTACAGTGTTCTTTAAGTACTTACAACATTCACAATACACCCTAAAAAACATTTTGATATACACTATTGCAATTTATCATGATGATAAATATATCCATATAGTGAAATAGCCAACTTACGAATTCATTCATGCATTTCTAAACACGCAATTGCCCTTGTTCACACCAATGTAAAATTGCACACACAGACATGTAACCCTCCACTTCTACAGAAGTAGAATGAGATGCATTGAAGCAGCTGCATCTGACTTCACCATGCACAATGCCAAGGGTCAGATAGAGGGATGTAAATCTCCCCAACAATGGACAGTAGAACAGCAGAATCATTGTGGACTAATGAAGCACTGAATTATCTAAACATAAGAGATGGAGCACTGTTAATTTTGCAGTTACAGTGGATATAGAAAAGAATCGCCCACCTTTCAAAATATTCCCACACAAAACACACACAAAAAAAAATTCTTACCAGTTTTAATTACTCAATGCAACCTATAACATCCAACAGAAAGATATCACAGCTACAGTTTATAAAAATTACAACCCCAAATCAGAAAAAGTTGGGACGGTATGGAAAACCTAATAAAAAGAGAAAGTAGTGATTTCTAAATTTACTTTGACTTGTATTTCATTGCAGACAATATGAACACAAAATATTACATGTTTTGTCTGGTCAACTTTATTTTATTTGTATATATACACATCCTTTCCTGTCATTCAGACCTGCAACACATTCCAAAAAAACGTTGGGACAGCAAAGCATTTACCACTTTGTAATGTTGCCATTTCTTTTCACAACCCTTAAAAAACGTTTAGGGACTGAAGACACCAAGTGATGAAGTGTTTCAGGTGTAATTTTGTCCTATTCTTTCTGCAAACAAGTCTTAAGGTGGGCAACAATACAGGGTCTTCGTTGTCACATTTTGCGCTTCGAAATGCACCACACATTCTCTATTGGAGACAGCTCAGGACTGCAGGCAGGCCAGTCAAGTACCCGTACCCTCTTCCTCCGCAGCCAAGACTTTGTAATGTGTGCAGAATGTGGTTTTGCAGCATTGTCTTGTTGAAATATGCATGTAAAAGGCGTCCATTTCTCCCAAAAAATACTGATTAATCTGGCCACAGTACATGGTTCCACTGTGTGATGGTCCATCCCAGGTGCCTCTGAACCCAGAGAAGTTGAGGCGCTTTTGGACACTGTTACCATAGGACTTCTTTTTGGCACAGTACAGTTATAACTGGCATTTGTGGATGTAACTACGTATTTTGGTACTTGACAAAAGTTTGCAAAAGTAGTCCTGAGCCCATGTGGTGATATCGCTTATAGATGAATGATGATTCTTAAAGTAGTGGCGCCTGAGGGATCGGAGATCACGGTTGTTTAGCTAAGGCTTGTGCCCTTGTCCTTTATGCACTGAAATTCCTCTAGATTCCACTGTGGGCAGTCGTGGCTTTGGGACCTGAAGGTCGCAGGTTCGAGTCCCACCCTGGGCACTATTGAGGTACCCTTGAGCAAGGTACCGTCCCACTACACTGCTCCCCGGGTGCTGTTGGTAGCTGCCT
>JBBPDA010000003.1:3586252-3602965 GCA_037974385.1 Arnoldichthys spilopterus
ATGAAGTTGACCAGACAAAACATGACATATTTTGTGTTCATATTGTCTGCAATGAAATACAAGTCAAAGTAAAATTAAAAATCACTATTTACTTTTTTATATGCATCTTCCATACCATCCCAACTTTTTGTATATTTAAAAAAAAACAAAAACAAGACACAGTCTGTTGGCATACTTCTCTGTTAACTTTGCTTACATCTAGATTTAGCACTATTTGCTCACTCTTCTTTACAGAACTGTTCAAGTTCGGTCAAATTGGATGGCATTGGTTGACTGCTGTCTTCAAATCTTTCCACAGATTTTTAATGGGATTTAGGTCTGGGCACTGAATGGGCCACACAACAACATAAATTTTTTCTCCTTCAGCCACTGTATCGTAAATTTTGCAGTTTGCTTTGGGTCGTTGTTGTGTTGAAAGGTGAACATTCTGCCCATCTTCGGCTTTCGAGAAGGGTAGCGGGTATTGATGGTATTTTGCCCCATCCATTTATTCATTCTACCCTAACGAGAGCCCAAGGCTCTGTGGCCAAGAAACACCCCACAACAGAATGCTGCCATCTTCATGCCAAGCTTCTACCAAGCAAGGGAATGCTCCAGGAACAACTGTTTTAATGCTTCACTAATCATACTGATTACAAATGAACACAGGTGGAAGCCAGTAACCAAGGTCTGCAATGGAAATGGTGGTTACTTACACCTGATTGAGTTTACAAGTATTGTTAAGGAGGGGGTGATTAATCTTAGTATTTCTTGTTTTTCATTTTTTATAATTCTTATGAACCTGTAGCTGTGATATCTTTCACTTGGATGTTTGCATTGAGTAAGTAAAGCTGGAAAAAATATTGGTTTGTGTGTTTTCATTTGAAACTGTAGAGCACAAAATGGGAATATTTCGAAGGGGGTGATTCTTTTCTATACCTAGTGCATATTACTCAAAATCACACATTTCTAATTTCTAATTTTTGTGGGTAAACTAAATCTCAAATCTCTGCAGCAACTTTCAAAGATCTAGAGCAAAGCATTCTGCACTTTCAAATTCAAAATGCATTATCTGTCAGATATTAAAAAAAAACAAAACTTTAAAATGCTACTTAATTATTTAACCTTTTCAAACTAGTACTTAGAACCACATTTTGCTACAATAACAGCTTTAACTCTGTTGGGATCTCTCATCTTTCCAGGCAGATTTGTTCCAGCTTGTTCAGGTAGGTTTGATGACAATTATGGACCACAGTTTCCAAATAGTATCACAGATTCTCAACTAGATTGAGATCTGAACTTACCCACTGTAGAACATTCACCCTTTTAACCTGTCCTGTGTTGCCCTGTTCTTGTGGTCTTTGTATCAACAATCTGTTGAAAGGTGAGGTTCCTCCCAAGTTAAAAAACACTGAAACTATTGGGTATTGGTCGGCACTAGTATCAGGATGGAGAAACTGTATGTTAGTATAACTAACAGTATAGAAAATTGGACAGACATAATGAAAGTCAAATGTCCAAGGCTATGCTTGAATGTCTGTGCGTCATATTGAATGGGCTACTGATGGGACGGGGTGACACATTTGGGAAGGCTAATGCATGTCGCCCTACCCCTAGCTCTTTTCATTGGTTCAGGGTGGATGGTGGGTAATGGCTGGCATATTCAGGGTTTCTGCCAAGTCTTAAAAAGTATTCAAAAGACTAAAATTTAAAAAATCTGAATTTTAGACCTTAAAATGTCTTAAACATTCATATTTCATGCACCAGGTCTTAAAAAGGTTATGTTTAGGTCTTAAATGTCAACATGTACACGTTTATCACTATTTTTTATTTAATTTTTTGATAACTCAAAGTTCTCTGATTGCACAGTGTGTACTGGTTCAGTGTTGTAGTTTTTTCTTCAACAGTCAAGGTGTAGCACACTGTACTAAGACTAAAATTGAGACGAAGGCAGGACTGATAGCTAATAAAAACTGCCACCTGCTCTGAATTTATCTCCATACATTAAAATGGGTGTTTTTTTGAAGTAATGTGGCATTTTTATAAGGTTTTCTAAGGTCCATTCATTTGAATTCACATTATTGTGTATTTGTGAGTGCAAGTTTAATCTGCTGGCTCGAGAATGATGCATTTAGTGTTCAGCTAAAATCAGTTTAAAAATAAGTTAAAGCCCAAGTTAGGTGTAAAGGCACTGAAGTCATATGAGAAATCAGAAAAACATGAAATCACAACTATAATTCTCTAGAAAACACACAGGTCCTTGCACAGCTTTAAGGTTTTCCCAGGACTTGGTTTAAATGTGACCATCTCTTCACTGTTCTTGAGTGCAAAAGTGAAAAGATAAATGTGAATAATTTATAATAATTTATATAACTTATTTTGTCAGTAAATCTAGGACTCTGATTTCTTCATATCCTTTCTACTTTTTTACCAGTGTGGATATGAAATCGGTCTTCAATTTCATTCAGAATGGTCTTAAAAAGGCCTTACAAAGTCTTAAATTTAACTCGTTGAAACCTGCAGAAACCCTGACATTGCATTCATTTAATTGGGCTACACATGTTAACACATAATAAATATAGTGCAATATTTTCAATTTTGACAAAGTTGGTACATCTTGCTCATTATTGTTGTTTCTCAGGCTGCATTTTTTGGTGTTGCTTTCATTTTACATTTGTACACACAGTTTTCAGATATTAACACAATATATGACATATCTAATTGTAATATCCAGAAAAACAGCAAAAAATATGAATCAACATTTAAAGTGGTTTAGATGCAGGAATGTAGGAAATTAATGAGCAAGATGTACCAACTTTGTCCAAATTGAGAATATTGAGCCATACATATTACAATAATCCTGGGACAGCTAGAAGTCTGAGCTTAATAGATGGTGAGAACAGACCGTTTACAAGTTTAAAAGTTTAAAAAAGTTACAAAATTATTTAATTTATTGACAGTAAGCATACTGTTACACATGCTAAATATAAGCTACCTTGGTCTGCTCAGATGTCTGAAGGCAACAGTCTTTGCAAAGTGTGAATCAGTCAGTTTTTTCCAAAACATTTCCTCAAAATCAGTTTAGCAAACCAAGGGGGGTGTTTACACACTTATCAACTCGGTGGAACCAGAACAAACAAACTATAGGCATGAAAACTCCAAGCCATGCAGTGTTCACTAACCATTAGTTACTGGGGGCCAATTTGTAAATCAAAACCTTCTGTGCTATTTGTAACACAAATACCAACATTGTCTAGCATCCAGGACAGGCCTTTATGATTGGATATTTTTCATACAATACTGTACCTTTTACTGCCTCTTCAACAGAGTACCCCACAAAAGATGCAAAGTCCTCTGCGCTGATTGAGGTATAAGCTTGAGCTACAAGTCCATATGCCCTTCTGCGAGTAGACTCTAGCAAAAAGGAAAAGCAAATCAAAGTTAGAAAAAAGGGCTCCTTTAATTATTTAAAAAAAAAACAGCATAAGACTGAGCAATGAATACTTTGATCAATTTAAATCCTTATAAAAATTTTCCATCTGTAAAAGGAACGGGCACTTGGAGCTTCAAAGGAGTTTTAATATCCCCTTTCACTGCTGCTATGTGTTTTGTTTGTGTTGCAACTGTGATAAAGTAAAGGTCTATGGTTGACCACATGTGGGCACCTTTCTGGGCAGAGTTTTCTTCCCTCTGAAGTGACCTGGATGAAAACCTACCCAAACCAACATGTCCTCTTTAGCTTGTGCAAGCGCAGTAAGATTGTTTGCTCTACTGGCTTAGTTTTTGTTTTGTTGTTTTTAGCTTGTATAACTTTGCTATTTAATAGTGAGCTTGACAAGTCAACAAAAAAACACAAACGGGGACAAGTGTGTTTGGTGTGCTTTATTTGTCAGCTTCCAGGGTGGTAGATCTTAACATGAGTCACTTCCAACAGCCAATACCATTACTTTTATTACACAGCATTTTACAACATGGCAACACAGTTTGTTTACTCACAACAGCCTTTTCTGATATTAACAGCACAGCTGGGGTAAAAAAAAAGGAAAGAACTCATGTATATCTTTTGTATCTATATACTGTAAGTAAGTAAAAAATTTTTAGAAAGCACATTTTCACACAGCTTTCCCTGCCCAAAGTGCTGTACACACATCAAGAAATAATGACAAAAATTCCTCCCTGAAGAGCTGGTGGAGGTGGCTGGGAAAAGGGATGTCTGGGCATCTTTGCTAAAGCTGCAAGCCAGACAAACAAAAGATGATGGATGGATGGCTAGATGGATAAGTAAATGAAAAATTATAGTAATAAAACCAAGTAAAAAGTCTTGAGCCTGGATTTAAAAACAAATGCTGGGAGCAGATTTGATATCACCAGGCAAACCATTTCACAAACTGCGGAGCAGCAACAAAACAGTTAGATCACCTTTCTGTTTAAGATGTGTCCGGGGCACATGCAATAGCTGCTTAGCTGAAGATCTGAGAGACCTAGGAGCTGAGTGAGGATAGAGAAGGTTGGAGAGGTAAGATAGAGCCAAGATTACCAAGATATTTGCAGAAAATCAGGGACAAATGTGCTTTGACAAACAAAACAAGTAATGGTTCCTCAACAAATTAAGGCCAAAAATGAAAGGGTATCAAAATGACAGAATTTAGCTTAAAACCAGGACAAAACAGGAATCAAAATATTCAAAAAATGTCTTTACAATGTTTAATATAAATAAAATTTTTCACCACTTTTTATTAGTTTTAACAACGTGACAAAAAGCATGATGCTTGCTTAAACAAACAATAAAAATAATCCATATTAAATTATTAATCATATTTAAACAAAACCATCTGATAAAACCATGTAATTCTAAGCCACTGAGTTATACTATGTATAATAATAATGTATGAGCATATCATAACATGGAGAATTCCTTGATTATAAAATGACATTAGTCCTCTAAAAGCATAACTGTTGAATCATGATTCAAGTCACAAGACAATAGGTATAAGCTTAGCAGATAACTTATGAAAAGCCACTTAATGTCTGGTGGTAGAGACTATGTGCTAATCAAGCATGACTATCACCTCTCTCCTCACCACTCCCTTTTTAGCAAGCAACAAGAGTTGCTGAGCAAGGCAATGGAGAAAGGAGGGGGGTAGGGTCCATAAACAAGAGCTTTTTATGCCTGTCCTAGCTTGGCATACTATTACAAGGTCTCCTTGATCACCCAAGTGCTTTAAAAATAACCTGCTTCTTTATTTGTGAAAAGTAAATTGAAACAGAGGACCATGTTTTTGAGGACAAGAAAAAAAAACTTTTAAAACTTTATTTGTATTTAACAGTAGATTACATTTTAACATAAATTTACCATATCTGATCTTGAATTAATTTTGAGATTAAAGCTTTCAAAGCAAATCAGCAGAACACTGAAATGATACAAAAAAAAGTTACATTATCAGAGTTTCGGAAACACAATTTCACATTCAAGTACATGAACAGTATAATAACATTTTCCAGACTGGCATGTGTTCCATTTAATTTTGCCAATAAATGAACAATACATAGCAAAAAATAAGAATGTACTGCTCATCTAGAGACACACAACAACAAACTAAAAATACAAAAATATAAAAATTGCGCCAGTACAAATTTTGATTACCATTAAAGGGGTATCACTTTCAGCATTGATAAGGCTTAGATGTAACACATCTAATAAACCTGCATAATATTGGTTTATTTGTCCTTGCTCCAGTCGTTTTCTTTATCTGATCTCCTTCAATTCCCAGTACAGCCCTGTAAGGTGCTAATTCTCTAAATACTGTCCAAGTCCAGTTCATTCCTCTTCTTCCTCCTCTGCATCTTCATATTCTTCGTCATCGTCTGCCCCAAAGTCCATCTTGGACAACAATGTCTCAACATGTTCTGTGGACAGGGTAAAATGGTCCATTCTCTCAAAACCAGGCTCAGGTCTCTCCTCGGCTAGTGAACTCTTGGCTGCGTCCGTTGTCTGTGCAATGAGACTCTTTGAAGACTGCAGAAATTCAGCAGCACTGCTTTGTTCAAGGGCACGCACTGCTGTATCAGTGAGCTCTGTGCCTGCTTGAAGACAGTCTCCAGAACGTCTGGCCTGCCGCCGCAAAGCTGCTACCTTCTCATCCTGTTCTTTGCTAATACGCTCCAAGAGGGCAGTTTTCCTTTCCTCCAGTGCTGCGTAGAGCACATCGAAGCGTTCACCTAGCCTTTGTTTGGCATGCTGCGCATTGTCCTGAACAGCTTTGCAAGCCTCTTCCATCTGATTTAGTAGGGCCTGCAGACGACCGTTGCCTGCTACCAAAGCATCAATGGCATTACTTAGCTCACCCTTCTGGACCTGGTAAACGCTAGCAAGAGGTGACACTTCACAGTCCTTGTGCTGACCGAACACTTTACACATTGAGCAAGTAGGAATCTGATGGGTCACACAGTAGATGTTGATCTTCTCATCCTCATGTTCCTCGCATAACGGTTCTGTTGAGGTCTTAGGCTTTAAAGGGGGCTCAGAGGCTCTACTACCACCTTCTTGCTGTTGTTTATATATGTCGATAATGTTCTCCACTAGAAGGTTTCTTTGAAGTCCGTGTACTCCATGACGATCAAGAACCACCTCAAACCGGCATGTAGGGCACCTGAAAACGCCACCAGAAAATCGGTATGGGTTTCGAGAGTCATAAAGGTCGCTAGCACATCCACGGCACAGATTATGCTGACAAGGAAGGATCACCACAGGCTTGGTGAACATATCTAGACAGATTGGACAACTAAGTTGTTTTTCCAGACTCTCCATTGTGGTAGATGACTCCAACAGGGACCCACTCCTTTGGATTTCCATTTTTGTGACCTCTTTGGTATAGTATGATGTCTTGCACTGCCTTTAAGGACCAGTGAAGTTGTCAAACTACAGTGTACACGTCCTTTCAGCAGTCAGTTCTGCTGGCTGCACAGCGGTCCAGAGTTTTATAGACTTCTTGCAGCTGGTGACACTCAATCTCTTCAACCAATCAGGCCACACATTCTTCTCTGCTTGTTTTTAAGTCTGTTTTCGGAGAAGCAGCACCCCCCAACCTTCCACTAGGTTCCATGACTAATGTCATGCTCCTCGCCCTTCCCAGTGACAGTATCTCAATAAGAAAATATCTGAGCCATGATAAACAAGTATTGAGTAAGGGACATAACATTTAATGTGATATTTCAAAATACTATTTACTGTGTATTTCTGCTACTTCTCAATTACTTGACTGACCCACTGTTTAAACCAGATAAAATGGTAATTACTTTTGTAGACCAAAAGGTATGCGGCTATATATTTTGTGGACAACAAAGCTTTAGCTGAAAAATGCCAAAATTTTAAAACATTAACCATATATATGATATAGCCAGTTAAAAGTCAAAAGACAAATTAAGATCACTGAATTCTATTATAATGCTATAACCTAAAAGTACTAAGATAAATATTATTATTATTAATAATTATTATTATTATTATTATAATCCTTATTAATATATTATATGCCCTGATTCAAACAAGATATAATTTCATCACTTTAAAGCTTTGATATTAATATGGCCCCTGGTTAATCATGCTTACACTATTCATACTTGTTTTTGTACCAACTATGCATTTGTGAACAAGAAAATTGTATAGCTACATGAAGGACAGTCTATTTTTAACTTCTTCCCTTGCTCTGGGTGGGTCAGGTGCAAGCACACAAGGATCAAATGTTGCTGTTTCTGAAATGGCATTTGGAAGTGTGTCCATTCTGATGTATGCAAAACAATGCCATCTAATGTGACTGAACATACTACAATTCTAGTAGATCTTCATAATGCCCTTCAAGAGCTACAGTGAAAACTACATCCATGTCAATTCAGTCTTCTTCCATTAAAAAACTGTTTAGAGTAGGAGGATTCTGTAATGACTTTGAAACACATTCTAAAGTTTTATTGGGGTCTGCAGGAATTTTAAAAACCATGACAGATAACAAGTAATGATAATCACATTTGAACACAAAACAATGAAACACAATTTAATGTATCTTTTCTAACCTCTAAATTACAAACATCCTGCACTTTAAAATGAAAGCACAAAGGCCTTTACTTTAAACATGTGACACTGGACCCCTCTGCTGTCTGAGTTTTGGCAAGAACTACTCATCCACTACTGACTGTCTAATCAGAAAGTTCTAAACACAAAAAAAGGTTACTGCTTGATAAACAATTAAGGCTATTTTGAGCCCTTCATTAGTGGTGTGAAATGCTTACACTGCAAACATCTTCAACAAGAAAACGGGATGGTGGGTAAATTGGTGCATTTAAGGTTATTCTAATAAATAAACAAAACAAAAAGCAAAACAGAAATAGACAGAGCTGTGTTCAAATTGTTTAAGTCTATATTCATCTATAGAGTCCTAGTAAAATAAGTCATGTTTCTATCCCTAAATCAAGTCCTGAATGGGGCATGACTTGGCCTTACTGCCTAGGGAGCCGGAGCTGTCCTGACTCCTCCATTAATAGCATTCAGCTGCTGGTGATTTCAGGCCATGTGGCAGCAGCTCCACTTTCTCACAGTCAAATGACCTAAACAGGGGATTTGTTTTTCACAATGTTCATTTGCTCATTTAACAGCACGTTTACAATTTACAATGCCGATCTCCTCAACACTGGGAAAACCAGATAAGTTGTGGGAAACATCTTTTCTTCATTTTGTACGAATTGTAGTAGCTGTAAATGCAGTGAGGTGCCCTTGATTTGTTCAGATTTTTCAAAACACTAAAGGAGCTGCCATAGCAATTTTCACTCCTACACCTGTTTGTATGTGAAGCCTACTTAAACTGCTACAATAATACAAAAACAATTACAATAAACTGCTATGCAATTCATTCGATTATTTTTTTAAAGGAAGTGCTGCTATGTTTACTACAGTCTCTCACAATACAGCCAACAAAAACACCAACTATCACCACCACCACCACTATCACCTATAAAAATAATATTCAAGAAAAATATTGTGGCATCAGTATTGCATCAGAAAATATCCAAATTCACTTTTCGAATCAAATCAAAACTAAAAAAGTGGATTGGTACATCTCTTTTGTATGTAATACTATAGAATAAACATTTGGCTTTTTATAAGGGCTGATGAACTGTTTTTACACAGAAATTGGAATTTGAAAGGGCTGCCATTTTAATTGTATTCTATATTTCCTAATATTATGTGCTAACTGGGGGAGTAACGAAAATAGTAATGAAATCTAATCATGCAGAGCTTGACAACTGGCAATCTGGTACATAATATATAGCACTCAAGCCTTAAATATGACAAATTTACTTTTAGGCAAAAGGGCCTGAATGAGAAATCTATTTTAAAAAATCTATTTAATTTACAAGCAAAATATTGGTTAAAAAAAAATCACAATTAGATATTTATGGAGGCAAAGCTACTAAAGGTTGTTTAGCATGTAGTTTTTATAGGAGGCATTCTAGAGAGCAAGCCTAATAGCTAATCCAGCTCAAGCCTTGGTATGTTTTGAAAAAATATATGTATCATGCCTTAACTACAGGTGGATTAACTGTCAAATTAGCTATATTATGTAGTGTGCTAGCTACTATACTTGCTACCCCACTTAATTCTAATTGTTTTACCCCTCATCTTTTGACACTGCATTACCTGCAGACTGAAGGTTTTGTTAGCAATAAAAGGGTGTGTTGGACCACTTTCAACCTAGCAGTGACATTTGTTAAATTCAACCTGGCACCAGGACCCCTGACACCTCACAAACTGAGATAATTTTAGATTACATGTCTCTTTGCTTCTGCGTTTAATCGCCAATCAAGGTCAGACTGTTTGGTGCTAAGGGCCCTCTGACGTGCACAGCTGGCTGAAATGGTTTACATACACATTAAGTTGATTGACCCATCATTCGGGACTTCTGCATCAATCTCCCATCAAGGACACTCTATTCCGTCAGAACCCAGACTTTTAGTTGCGCAGGCCCCATAACTGTCACAACCAGCTGAAACTGGTTCCATATGCAGAACACTCACACTTTTTCTAACTGCTATATAAATCTGAAGTTAGTGATCTTTCAGTAGGCTCAGAGGACTTCAATGCTTTGAGGCCCTGTGATCCTGACTGCTTCCTCTGCTGTCTTTGTCTTTGGGACTTCCCAAACTTTTGGGGGACCCTTTCTCCAGCTGAGACACCTCTCTCTGTGTTAAATTAAAAAACCTAAAAAATATATATAACAGTGTCACTCAGACCTCTTCTTGAAGACTCTTCGACACGCACAAACATCACATTGATGTTTGCATAAATAAAATATATGCTCAAATAATGTGTAAAAGATCAGCATGTAAAAAGATATGCATACTGTAATATGTCTAATGGATATCTATCATTTTATGCTCCATCATACTCAAACCCTTTTCCAGGACTCACTATTAAAGACACAATGATGAAGAGAGAGAGATTGTACAAAGCACTGGACTATTATTATAGTGTGTTGCCTTTTTGTATTTTGCACTGTGTATATATGTGCACTGTGGACCCTGAGCTTTGTCGTTTCATCTCTCCATATACTTGTATATGGCTGAGATGACAATAAAGTTCACTTTGACTTTGACTAAATGGTCATTCACTATATTCAAAATGCAGATAATAAAACACATAAGCCAACATACTGACTGTTTAATCCTTATTGAATCTTTAATGTGATCATATTTGTTTCAGCATGGAAAAAGTACCTCTTAAAGATTCCATTACAGGAAGAATTGATTCAGACCACTGGTAGGCAGCAATTGCACTGTAGATGCCTGGAAAATCTCGCTGCCAGATTCGCTGTCCTACTACCCAAACAGCAGTCAGTTCAGGGTTTGCCTGTGGGAAATGGAGATAATGGCATTCAGTCTGGCATTCTTTTCACCCATGATGAAAATTGAGATATTTATTATTATGATTACTATTATTATTACTTAGTTACATACTACTCATAAAATAGAGGATCACACAAGACAAGACAAAGCAGCTCTAAGAACAGCAGGAGAAATGTAAGAGTCTTTAACTGACATTTTTAATATTACCGTTTTGATAGCTTGCGGAATGCGCTTCCAAAGAAACCTTGCGTTGTTCCTGCAAAAAAAGAATGTGATTAAAATATATAATGAATATATGACTCATTATATGGACACATTAAGGAGGGGGGGGGGTGAATACTTACATATCATTGTGTAGAAGATAGAGAGCCAATAATTGAGAATACACTTGTGGTGTTGCAATGCCACCTGGAGCCTATGATAGCAAAAGAGTTTACTGAGTACATCAGAGCACAGGACAAACATAGGAGAGTAAAGCTCTGAGCGTGCTCTCTCTCGCTCATATATATTAGAGAGACATATATAGATATATATATAACGGCCGGCATCCAATGAAGTTCCAAAGTTTCTTCATTTTTACACTTCGTTGTTGTCTTTACATATATAAAAAGATACCGGTTGGCTGTGACTAAGCAAGGTGGCTTGAACCGATCAGTAAAGCTGGAATAAACTAGTGGGCTAACATCAATTACTACAAAGGTCTCTGTAGAAATTGTAACCCTGGCGGGTTCATTAATATATTAATAACAAACATACCCCATACGATAGTAAATGACTAGTTAAAGCTATAAAACATCAATTGTGATCTAACGGTCTCATAATTCGCGACGCCGCCACGACTGTTGTAACGAGTTTCCCGGCTATGCGTTCAGCGGTTTTTCAGAGTCCGAGCTTGTAAACGCAGCATTATTCGCCGTAGATTTTAAGGAGAGCCGTTACTTCTTAGTATGGGTGCGTTGTGCTAAACGCCTGTAACTCAAAACATAACATTATCCTGCTATAAACACAGTCTGTTTGCACTTCTAGCGAACACTGGTAGCTTTTGTAGTTATCACAGCTGTTAGCTCGGTACGTTAGTAAGTCGTTATAATGACGTTGATCTCTTGCACAAACAGGACATCGCTTGCCAAAAGCCACACTTATACTCCACATTTACTGACTTCTGTAAGATAAGACAGACACTGGAATGATAAAAAAGTAGGCAACGTGCACTACTGGCTAGCTGCACAACAACCAAGCCCTATTCAGAGCTGCCTGAGCTAACGCAGCTAGTTGTTTCCGAAGAAACATTAATACAGAATTGTTCTGTGTCATTTGTTTTACCTCCAGCTCCTGTACTTCGCACTGCTCTAGTAGCTTTTCGTAATTTTCGCCCATCATGACAGCCACTGGCATTTTCAGTGAGGTTATGTACCAGAATGTTAGTAGCTTGCGTTAGCCGCTAAACAAACAGAAAAGTGGCTGTTTCTTCTATGCTTTGTCATCGCAGAGAGAAACGACACACTGACGCCTGTCGGACTAAGTGGATATTAAACGAAGGATTTTCATATACATCAAATGATTATTATGATTGAGATTATTATTCACAAGATAATGAAGATCACGATAATAACAGCAATAAATGAGACTTTTCTGTCATTGTGAACACACTCAATTCCTATCAGCAGCGCCCTGGGACCAGTGTAGCAGGACAGTACCTTACTCAAGGGTACTACATTGGTACCTGGGTCGGAACTTAAACCTGCGCTCTTCAGTTCACAATGGCAAAGTCAAAACCTCTAGGCCAGCACTGACTACATAAACGGGCAGACAGTCTTATATAATACATGACTCCATTTGGGTCACTTTTTCAATCTACGTACTGTATCACAGCACCGTGTGTAACATAAGTTAATTTCTCTGACACTTTTTATGTTATTTTTACCACACTGTACCTTCCTGTACAAATTTAGCTGTATAGCATAAATAATGCATTTGTGCATTTAATAAGGCAAGATTTGCTGCTTACCATTCTAGTAAATATACACATATTGCTCATTTGCATTTGTGAAAAATGTCTCAATAGCATCCTCAGGACCAGGAATAAAAAAGCTGGGTTTACAAGTAAGATAACTGAAAGATATACCAGGATCCAAGTGTGCTATAGCAGTTGCTTATTTTATACGGGATTGGACTGACATTTTTACTGAACCTTTGCAACATGCATAATGTAAGTAGTTGTGGCTGACAGTTTACATTAATTAAATTACTAAAAAATATTTTGTATAAATAAAGAATCTTTAACTTTCAAAAATTAATGCTGTATCTCCCTTAGTTTTCACTTTGTTGCAACCAGTGTTTAATCTGGTGTAGTATTAATATAGTTGTATCTCAAACTAGTGCTAAATATTGTTTCGAAATTTTTAAATATATTTTGAAAATAGTTAATTTTTCACATTTTTTACTGGCAGTAATATTATATTTAGTGATGCATATGTAGGTATCTGTACTTTGTTCATTTCAAGGTTTTCTATCTGTTTTTGATAACTATTGAGCTTGTTACTCATTGGGTTTAAGACATTTTTAAGTTACAGCTTGCAATTGCATGGTGTGTTGAATACTAGATGATGTCATTTTTGTTTTGTACCTCTACATATAAATGTTAGTTCCTAAGCTAAATACACATATTATTTTACAATTTCAAACTTTTCTGAAGTAATTTCAGACACCAACAAAGAAAGTTTGGGCAAGTCCCACCTGTAACAGGTTTGGGTTCATTACTTCAAAATAGAATATACTATATAAGTATAAAAGTGTACAGTCCTGATTCATTTAATCAATAAGCAGTTAGATGTTATAGTAAGATCATGGAGCCCTGCTTTATTGAAACATGCCCAGAAGAGAAAGTCAGCTGTTATAACAAAATACAAGTTTGGATATTTGAGTTGGGCACATGGTCACACTATTACATCAAACCACTTAATGATGAAATCAATTATGATTGCACTCTTAGATACTAATTTTCAGCTCCAAAACTATGTTAAGCAAGATATGTAGCCTTGTTTTTATGCATGACCAAGAGGATTTTATATGTCTTTATGTGAGGAGACTAGCCTGTTGGGTCTGATCCTACAGAAGAACTACTGTGGTTTAAAAAGGGAATTTTGACTGTGATAGAAAGGGGTCAGTACGCACAGTGCACCACAGTCAGAGCTGTTTCAGCAACATGAAGGGGACCTAGTCAATATTAGGCAGGTGTTGTTAATGTTATGGCTGATCTGTGTATGTTTCAGTTAGGCTTTATGTTAGTTTCTCCATTCTTCTGCTCCAGTTACGTCATGTTTTCTGGCCCTGTTGTGGATTAATGTTTGTATGATTTCCTTGTGTTTGAGGAATAATCATGGACTTTGTGCATACATTCCCTTTCCACCTTTAAAACATGACCGTTGTAAGGGATCAGTCTTCACCATTGTGGACCAGGGGAGACTGCTCAGGGAGCACCAGCAAGTGATCCGGGCCAGCCTGGAGGAAATCTCGCTAGCGTTGGTGCAGCTGCCAGCCCGGCAAGCCCCTCCTCCCGCTGCAACAGCAAGTTCGGTTCCCAACTCCAGTTCAGGATCTGGCTTTCAGCCCCGCTCCTTCACTTCCTCCCTAGACGCAGCAGAGGGCACTGTGAGTTAACCGAGAAGTATTCAGGAAGTCCAGAGACGTGTGGCAACTTTGTATTCCAGTGTGAACTGTATTTCGCCCACCAACCGGTGGTGACGGATTACAAAAAGATTGCCATCACAATCTCCTTGTTCAGGGGAAGGGCTCTGGAGTGGGCTGCAGCGGTCTGGAGCCGGTTGGACGCAGCGACGTGTCGCTACGAGGAGTTCGTTTCACAGCTCCGTCGGGTATTTGACCATCCCCACAAGGGCAAGAGCAACGGCGAGCGACTCCTCAAGCTCAGGCAGGGAGCTCGAAAAGCCTATGAGTTTGCGACAGAGTTCCGGACCAGAGCTGCCCTCTGTGACTAAACAGACGCGTTGCTGTGCACGATGTTCAGAGAGGGGCTATCGGACCAAAGGCTGAGCTGGCGTGCCGCGATGAGAGTCTCTCCTTGGAGACTCTCCTTGGCTCATCGCCCTATCCATCTGCTTGGACAATCTCATCCGGGAGCAGAGACCTTGGAAAATGGTGGCGCGGCTGCCGCCCAAGCCGACGGATGAGCCCATGGAGATTGGAACAGTGGCGCCTAGCAGCATGGAGGAGGAATGGAGATCGAGGCGCAAGCTTTGCGGCTGTTGTGGGGGGGTCGGACACCCAGCCAGCGTGTGCCCCTCCAAACCACACGAGACCAAGGAGACGAGGAGAGAGGTAAGTGCGGAACCTTTGCAATTGGCTAAGCTGCTTATGGTCCCGGTTCGGTTTAGCACTCACCCATCTTCCTTTGTCCTTTCAGCGTTGGTAGACTCAGGAGCCGCAGCGAATTTGATTGAGGAACAACTCGCAAAGGAGTTGGGCCTCGAATTTATTTACTTTGAGCATCCCGTATCTGTGTTGGTGTTAGATGGGAGGCCTATCAGTCAAAACAAGCTAAGTAAGCGCACGAAACCGACCGCTGTAACCGTAGGGGGCGGTGCACAGGGAAATTCTGAGCTTTTTTGCAATCTCAGCGGCGGAGCCCAAGATAGTGCTGGGTTTACCATGGTTAAAGACACATAACCCACGCACCTCGTGGTCCCGCCCTGAGATCGTTGGATTGGTCGCCATACTGCCGAAGAAACGGCATTTCCCTGCCATGTGCCGCCACCAGCGTGGAGGGGGCGGAAACGGTTGTGGAAACTAGGATTCCTACTGAGTACCAAGGTATTCAGTAAGAAAAAAGGCCACCCATCTACCGCCACACAGAGAGTGGGATTGCGTTATTGATTTAAAAACCAGGCTGCATGCCACCTCGCCGGCCAACTTACCCCCTCTCGAGAGCTGAGACGGAGGCCATGGAGCGTTACATTAAGGAGGCCCTTGACATAGACTACATTCGACACTCCTCCTCCCCTGCATCAGCTGGTTTCTTCTTTGTCCAAAAGAAGGACGGGGGGTTAAGACCCTGTATCGATTATAGGGACCTGAATGAGGTAATAATGCCCTTTCATTACCCGTTGGGGGCAACCATCTTTACAAAATTAGACCTTAGATCCGCATATTATTTGGTGCGCGTTAAGGAAGGACATAAGTGGAAGACTCCACGACCAATGGCCACTACGAATACTTGGTGGTACCGTTTCCAGTCATTTATTAATGAAGTATTTAGAGATATGCTTGGAAAGAAACTACCACATCGGGGACAGGGAATTGTTGGCGATGAAGCTAGCGTTTGAGGAGTGGCAGCACTGGTTGGAGGGGGCCAGGTTCCCTTTCATGGTTCTCACAGACTACAAGAACCTTGAGTACCTCCGTGCTGCCAATTGCCTCAATCCACGCCAGGCCAGGTGGGCGTTGTTCTTTACCCAGTTCAACTTCTCCCTATCATACAGGCCCGGCAAGACAAATGGCAAGGCAGATGCCCTCTCCCGGCAATTAGTGAGAGAGTCGGGAGAGGAGGAAGAACCCTCCACCATCCTGCCGAAAGCCGTCCTTGCCGTTCCCATTAGGTGGGAGTTTGAGGATGAGATAGAGAGAGAGAACCGGAGGAAGGGCATGCCCCCTGGTTGTCCTGCCAACAAGACCTTTGTCCCCGAATGGATGAGAGTCAAGCTGTTCAGGTGGGTACACACCAGTAGGGCCACAGGGCACCCAGGGATCTCCAGGACACATGGGCTGCTGTCGGAGAGATTCTGGTGGCCAAAGATGCGGGCCACCACAGAGCAGGTGGTGAAG
>JBBPDA010000003.1:3622106-3634681 GCA_037974385.1 Arnoldichthys spilopterus
TATACACACATATATATATATACACATATATATTTATGAATATATGTGTGTATATATATGTGTGTATATATTTATATATATATATGTGTGTGTGTGTGTGTGTGTGACACATCAGTCAGCCATAAACAAAACAATTGTGAATCATTGAGGCATTGACTCCAGAACATCTCTGCAACTATGCTCTGGTAGCTAGCACCAAGACATGAGCAGAATTTTTCAAGTGGGGACTTCATGGACTGGTTTGTCCAGCACATCCCACACATGTTCAGTTGGCTTGGGGTCTGGGCAAATTTGGCCGGCAAGTCAACACTTTAAAATTTCTCAAAGGATTCATTTCTGCACTGTAACAGGTTGCATTGTCCTGCTGAGCATGACCAGTGCCAGTAAGAAATGCTATGACTATTTAATAAGGAGTTTATTTGGTCTGCAACATTTTTTAAATAGGTGGTACATAAGCCAAGTGACATTTATGTGTTGGCACTGTATGGCAGCAGTCCCCCACAAGACATTAAGTTTTCTATGTGTTCTGATCCCATTGTTTAGCCGTGTGGCCCATGTTGGAGTTGCTCAAATTCTTACACTTGCTAATTTTTCTTTTAGTGTTTTTAGTGTTGTGGCTGATTTGTGTGTGTGTGTGTGTGTGTGTATGTGCTTTGACATATCTTTGAAACTTTGCAGAAGTGCATCATAATGTCTCTGTTGTAATTGTAAAGGACATGATCATACTTTATGGTTTGAATATGCTTGCCTCCCAATTTCTGTTCTGGAATGCTTTCTGTAGTGATTGCTTTTGTTACTGTTAACCTTTAGTTTACATTTCTTGTTTCTTCCATCTAGTTTCTGTTCACACTCAGCCAGATGTTGTGGATTCTGAGGACCAGAGTGACTCTGACATTGAAATTGTGTTTGAACGACAGCCATCTAAGGAGCAGGCAGAACTAGCCCGAAAGTTAATGCTGCCGTCTGCATTCTTTCTTTACAAGAATGAGCCAGGATATGTCAGTGATGAAACTGATGGTAAGATTTTGTGAGAGTGCGTATATAAAAATATTTATAGAAATATTTTTTATATGGTGTCACTGTTGTCACAGAACTGTCTTTAAAATATACCTCTTGAATCTGGATCTAAAGAAAAATTATTCTCAAACGGAAATGTACATTACTGTTGATGCTAGGTCAGTTTCTGCTCAAATTTTATTGATCCATTCTTCATGAAACCATCATCACAATGTAAAGGGCAGCTGGCATATGCAGTTGTTTTGGCCAGGATTCTAAACCTCTAAAGATTAAGCATTGAACGCCTTGGGGTATGACAATTATTTTGTTTGTCTGTCATGACTTAAAGATTAATGAAAGCAACTTGTTCATAATTGCTCATAAATTATTGTTTCAAATCTTTAAACTAATAATTTACAGCAGTAGAGTATATAACAGGTAGGGTCGAGTAAATTTTGAGTTTTCTCGATTCCACTTAACACTTTCGCATCTCCATTTCTCCAACTTGTATTGAAGAGACTATTTTTATGTTCTTATTAAGGCTGAACAACAAATTTATTTTAATTAAAACTGTAGTTTAAAAAAATGCATTTTTGACATGCCAAGGGCTACCATTTTTGAGTTTGAATTTGGGTGTGTAATAATAATGGAATCTAATCATACAGGGCTTGAAAATTGATTTTCTGACACATTACGTATAGCATTCAAGCCTCAAATCTGGCAAAAAAAAGTACTTTTACCCTTCATAGGGGGAAAAAAGGTCATTTTAAGGAAATTCGCATTTTAATTGCAATCAAAATTCGGGTTAAAAAAAATAGCATTTTGATTTTTTCTCAAAATTGTTTTAACTCCACTAGTGACCAACACATGCATCTCTGTGTCCTATATTTTACTACTTAATGACTTCACACCCTAGCCCCACTTTCAGGAAAAAAAAACAACAATTATATTATTATTTAACAGCTTTTCAAATGTAACTCACCTCTCTAAATGTAATGTTTTATTACAGTCTGTTTTACAAAATTTCTCATGCTATATTTGTGCAGATGAAGATTATGAAACTGCAGTACAGAATCTAAAAGGAAAGCTTTACACTTCACCTACACCTGGCCAAGGTAAGTTAAATTAATTCAGCAATGTAGTGAATTCATGTGAGGAATATTATTAATACCTGGGCTCCCTTGTTCTCCCTTATGCTCAAATGTAACTATATTTAATTATGAGTGGTCATTTTAAATAACACAATATTGTGTTGTAGCTCAGGCTATTGGAGGTGTAAAGGATCCTGACTGTGTGCTTGTCTGGGAGAAGAAACCAACAGTAGAGGAAGAGAGAAGAGCCAAAAGCTTACAACTCCCTCCTACCTTCTTCTGTGGGGCTGGTAGTGATACAGATCCTGAGCCTGATCGGCCAGAGGACTTTAGAACAGAGCTACAAAAGGTACAGCAAGCTCAGGTGAGTGGAATTACCGGCTTCAGCGTAAGTTACTTCAAGATGCTTGGTTACATGTTGGCACCCAGAAAAATTAATTTACACCAAACAAATGATCTGAATTTTTTCTATTTCACTACCACCACCACTCATCAGTGAGTAAAACACTTGCCTATCTTGCATGCATCATAATTTATGATTCACTTTAACTTTAAATAGAAATAAATAAAATAGGTGTTTTAAAATTCTATAGAATATGGAAATACTAAATAGAAGCAATGTATATAAATCCTTCAAAGAATTTACACATTGACAGCTAATTATTACAGATTTAACATAAATGTAAATCAGTGTATTACTGGAGCAGTTGGGCTTAATCAGTTAATGGTCACAGAGTTCAATAAACCCGTTTAACTGTCAGCTGTTGGAAGGAAATGTTCGAAAATCTTTCCAAGTAATCTATCTATGGTTAATTCCATGCCCAACTCACCTAGGCCACCAAGTCCATGTTGGTTATTTTCTGAAATTTCTGAAACCTCTATTAAATTCACAGAAAATAACCAGATTTTCATACTTTTCTCTGGCTGTAGTATTTAATTTGGTGGTTTTATTTTATAGCTAGCTATTTTGAACTATGTTGACTTTAAGGTTTTCTATCTAAGTGACTCACAACATGCAATGGGGGACCTGTGAGTTGGCAAGGAACAAGCAATGTTCAATCAGTGGACTTTATTTTGCAGTTGGGAAAATTAGTTTGAACAGTAAGGCAGGGCTAATGTTAGGTTAGTGGTGCCAAAAAATTTTTGACATCATTTTGCAGAAACAAAATTTAAAGTTACATGACTCATGTTAGAACGTCATAATTTCAGAGTGAAATTAACAGCGGAAAGGGTCTGTCCTCTGATGATGGACCCTCTATAAGGAGTGCTGCAAGCAAAGAAGTTGACAAGGCTGTTACAGCTGATAATGGCTGCCCCATTGATCTCTCAACTAAGAACCATGAAACAGAACCATCAACTGACTCAAATACTAGCCAAGGTAAACCTTTCCACTGTTCTCTCCTTAAACTTCTGTGTGGAATCTAAATATTTCAGTTCTGAAGTGAATTATGCCATCCCTAGCTGTGTTCCTGATTGGTTTTTAAATGCAGTTGATGACTTCTGTTGTTTTCACCCACCCTAGGTGCCACTCCTGCTTTTACATTCGGCTCTGCAAGTGGATTTTCTTTTGCAGACTTGGCAAAAAGTTCTGGCGATTTTGCCTTTGGAGTAAAAGGTTGGCATTTACATTTCTCTTGATCTCAGATGTTCAGAATATTTTAAAATGCTTAGTTTGTTGGTATCTGTAATGCTAAATGTTTAAATCATTTGTTTTAAAATCCTGATTTTGCATTTACTTATTTGTTAAATGTAATTCTGTTAAATAGCTAAAATACCAGTTATTATTTGTGTGTAGTTGGGCATTTTGTCTTATTTGCTCAAATTTGACCTAAAACCTACACTGAAATATGTAGGTCACCCATTACTCAACCCAACTGCAGAGAGAATCAATCTTGTGACCATTCTGCTGTAAAGTGTAGCTTATTTTAGTAAACGCAAGCAAAAGTCCATTACCACAGGCCTACAAAACAATAAAGAGAATTATTGAGAAATAACTTTTCTTTGATGGAAATATAAAACGGGGACCTTCCAATAAAACCTCCAGCCATTTTTTGATCCAAAATATGAAAAGCCAATCCTCATGCAAATCGTACTCTTCCAAAGCAGTTATGTAGCTGAAAAACAGTTACAACCATGTCATGTTAGGTTGAGCAGAGAGGACCTAGGAGTAGCAGCCGGCAGCAACACACGTGCTAATGTATGGGCTATTCATCTGTGGCCAAGAAGACAACCCAGTGAACACAATCCAAGGCTCAAAGGAAGAGTTAAAATGAAGGGTCTGAATAATTTGGTATGCAGATATTAAAAGTACAGCAAGAAGCAAAGTAGAATACTCAAACTGTCGAAAGCATGTTCCCACAAAGACAAGTAATACCACTAATAATTTTTACCCTCTGAGCAGTGCTTCATCCTTATGAGCATGCACAGTGCAGGACTTAAAATCCAAAGCATGTACATTTATCATATGGAAAAATCAGGAGAATATGGATTGCTATGTGGATCGGTTACATCAGTCAAATATCGAAAACATTAAATAAGTCCGTAAAGTATCTTCACGTGAACGTAAAAATTTAAGGGTGAACAATGTCTCCAATTTTCATCTCTCAATCCCTTGAACTTGTCATGGTGAATCTTTCTACCTTAACACAACCCAAATTCTCATTCTGTTAAATTTTTGTAGATTCTAACTTTTCTTGGGCGAATGCTGGGGCAGCAGTCTTTAGCAGCGGTACAATCAGAGACGAAGATGAGGGCAGTGATGATGGTGATGCTTCTAACAATTTAGAAATCCATTTTGAGCCCATCGTTTCCCTTCCAGAGGTATGTTTGACTTGAAATTGTTATATTGATGGTCTCCAAAGTATTTAGCAGTTTTGAAAAACTAGCAAAATGGGAAAAAAATTAACACTCCAACTTTCCACTCTAGCGTAGCACCAGCCCAGTGTGTGTTAAACATGAATGTTCTAACATATTCAAACTCTTGAAGTAACAGTTAAAGTTAATAGAGATTCAACATTACAGCCATTATGGCATTACCTTTACACTCAAAGCTTAATTCATTTATAATGTTTTATATTCGACATTCTAAGTCCAGTCCGTAAATAAATGCAAACACGCATATACACTTGAGCGTGCAATACATGCAATGAAAAACCTGCTGTTTGGCTTGCAACTCTGTAGAATACATTTTGATATTCTTTGCAGCTGTTTTTCACACATGATAAGCATCAAAGACCTTCATGTCATTACATGTATTAACTGTTTCTATATGAGCAAACTGAGAAATGTGTGTGGGGAATGGGGGGGCTGCATTAAGGAACAGTACCGCCACCTACTTGCTTATTGGAATGCAAACCACATCGTTACTGGTGGAGATGTCGGCATTATGTATTCATCATATTACCATTTGTGTTAATAACAAAATATATATTTCATTTTTTCAATATCATGTTTATCAATATTGGTGTATCATGACACTTCTACTGTATACAGTAAGGGAAACCATGCAGACATTTTTTTGTCATTTAATAGACTTCCAGTGTCCATATCCACATTGAATTTACATGCATAGCATCTTAATGTTTTTGTTTTGCCTATCCAAATCGTCTCTATGTCCTCTATAATTTAAACTGACCTTTGGAACCTTGGGGAAATTTTGAACATAGGCTGCAAGAAGCTAAATCCTTTTTTACCACAGACTTCTCAAAGCTGTGTAATGCTTTAAATTTGTCCTATTTGAATCCCCTTTTCCCTATAAATTTCATTTTTTAATCTGTTTAATCCTAATCCCATACATATAAAAATGAGCAAAGTATGTAAAGTCAAAAGGATTCCATTTAAAGGTTATCGCCATGCTGTCTGTGATCTGTCACAGTGTTTGTCATAAGCTAAGTGCTTGTAGGTCACTCTTGCATGCTAATTTATCTTGAGCAGAAGTGAAGCCGTTAGCATATCTTAAACATTAGATTAGCCTTGCGCATTGGCACTGCTGTCATCATGAGCTAGAACACATTTTTATATTTCTTCTGAACAAGGTCATGATATTGGGCAATATTGTATTTCCTCCTGTGGCTTGCTGAAAAGGCAATAAAGGCAATGTAAATAATTTACTTTAATTTAAAATGTCAAGAATTCTGTATTAATGCACTTTTATTTGAATAATTGTGTGTTGTAACAATAGGAATATTATTGTGTTCAATACAATAAGTCCTTAGAGAATTAACAGTGTGTTCTGCCACTGCATTGGTTTGGCATTGGCAAGTCTGTCATTTCCTCAAAATAATTGCTCCCTCCAGGTTGAGGTGAAATCTGGTGAGGAGGATGAGGAGATTGTCTTTAAAGAGAGGACAAAGCTTTATAGATGGGACCGTGATTTGAACCAGTGGAAAGAGCGTGGCGTTGGTGATATTAAGATCCTCTTCCATCCAGCAAAGAACTACTACCGTGTGCTCATGAGGCGTGATCAGGTCTTAAAGGTTTGTGCCAACCACACCATCACCAAGACCATGGAGCTGAAACCAATGAACACCTCTGCCAATGCACTAATTTGGACAGCCAATGACTATACAGGTATGTAACCTTCAAAAATCAAATGTACAACACTCTTAGCTCCAGTATGGAAAAAAAGTGTGTAAAAGTAGTGTGTTCTTGGTCTCGTTTACAGTGTTACCATGTATCACATAGGCCAGTATCACTGTAACAAATAACTGCAACGCTGATATTGCAGGAAGACTCGTACTAGATTTGATATTACGCAGGCCTTTGTCACGTTTAGTTTTTTAAAGCATAATCAGTGGTCTTCTGTTTTAATGTTTTTTTTGGGGGGTTTTGGTTTTTTTTGCCAACCAGAAGGGGACACTAAGGTGGAGCAACTTGCTGCCAAGTTCAAAACCCCTGAACTTGCAGAGTCTTTCAAGAAAGCCTTTACAGAATGCCAAAGTCGCATGAGCCAAGCAGATGTCTCACAGTCTTCCAGAATTACAGAACTTTCTAGGCCGAGCAACCCCATTGTCTTCTTCACTGTCGCTGCTGATGGCAACATTCTTGGAACGATCACCATGGAACTTTTCGCTCACATCGTTCCTAAAACTGCAGAAAACTTCAGAGCTTTGTGCACTGGAGAGAAAGGGTTTGGCTACCATGATTCAGTTTTTCACAGGATAATCCCTGACTTCATGTGTCAGGTAAGGATTTGTTTACATTTTACATTCTGTAAACGGTGACAGTTTATCAAAATATAAATTTTTTTTACATACGTTTTGACAAAAAATGTTTCAAATGAAAAAATGGCAACGTTGTGGAGTGTACACTGAGATTTGTCCTTTTGTAGATCAGGTTATATGTGCGAAGATGTATTGTTAAATCAGCCATGTTATTGAATACTGATTATCTCTTATATGCGCTTCAGTTGGATGGATAAATGTTAATTCTTTAGCATCTTATTTTCTGTCTCAGGGTGGTGATATAACCAACAAGGATGGCACTGGTGGAAAGTCCATTTATGGAGGAAAGTTTGAGGATGAAAACTTTGATATAAGGCACACTGGACCAGGCTTGCTGTCAATGGCCAATCGCGGCAGAGACACCAATAACTCCCAGTTTTTCATCACCCTCAAGAAAGCTGAACATTTAGACTTTAAGCATGTTGCATTCGGCTTTGTAAAAGATGGTATGGATGTTGTGAAACAAATGGGTGAGCTTGGTTCTAAAAATGGCAAGCCCAGTAAAACAATAACAACTGTAGACTGTGGACAGCTGTAAATGCTTTTTTTTCAGTCATACCTTAGATACAATACTGAAGTACTCCTTTCATTTTACTTTTTTTCTGTATTTTGACAACTGTGAATCCCTCCTTATCAGGCGTGTGCCTGAGGGATGATCAAAGTGGAGTAATTCTTAAGCAACTTGACCTTAAATTTGCTCTGCAGTGTCACATTTTTGTTATTTGTTTTTTGTTTGTGTGATGCACTGGTGAGCTATATACTCACAATGCAATAGGAATACATAGTACTTAATTGGCTGGATCCACCATTCTGATGGTCTGTTTAAAATTAGGGCTGTGTAGGTAACAGCTACAGTAAATATTAGAAGCCAGTTCTAAAAATGCCTTCCTGAAATCACTGCTACAAAACCGTGTAGTTCTGTCTAAGGTTTTATGTCATTTGAGTCAAGCTGTTTTGTATAATGAAGCATTGATGGTAAATTCTAAATTGGTATTTAAGGATGGTATTTTTTGGCTGCCTTTTACTACATTGTAGAGCTACTCTAAACAATTTGCAGGGAATTCCCTGAACTGTCTAATAACTTTTTGGATATGGTAGTTTTGCTGGTTAACCTTAACATAACACATGCAGTAAGCAATTTCTCTTAAATAATATTTTTGTGTGTTTTTACTCTGTATAGAGTTCTGATGGTAATGCCTTTTTACAGGATTTAAAGTTGTGAATTCTACATTGTCTCCTTTTTTGCCAATTAAAAGTCAAACACTTAACTAGTTTTTGTGCATTTATATGCAGATTTTCATTTGTATGGGCTTTTTTTCAGTTATCCAATATCTACCAAGTAGATTTTGCTACAAACTAATCACGGGAAGATTTTAGGCTTGTGATTTACTGTATTAAGGCAGAGATTTCAGAAAAACAATTCTTGAGCTCAAGGTGAATAAGATGACTGACTGTAGTCTGTTTAGAGGCCCTTGTTTTGCTCGAATTTAAGAAATATTTGTAGGGGGAAAAAGTCTCAGCCTAATGATCTGGCCACAGAGATATGCTGTCAGATAGTTGTTGCACTTGTATGTATATTGTCCACACTAGCTTTAATCTGTCTAAAAGAAAATGTACTATAAAAATAATTCCTAAAAGTACTTAAAACACATCTGTGTGAGGATCAGGTCTGAGGAAGGAACAGAAGTGTCCATAATACTGAACCACCTATGTGAATTTTCCATGTGGAAAGAACTAGCAATAAAGAGATTTTGCTGTAAGCAGTTCAGTTAGTGTCCTGTGCATCAGTGGAGCCAAAGAAGAAGCTCTCATCAAATCATCTTATCTGTCTGACCTTAGTTGATAGCTGCAGGACCACACTGGGCTTGTTGAAGTTCAACTGCGTATTTTTTTGTAGTCTGTGTGTAGCCAGTTGAAACTAGGAAGAGTGAAAGGCACAGCTGTCAAGTTTACTGGTTGCGACCCCTGGTTTCACTAAGATGCGAATATACATGCAGGCTAGCAAATCTGCACTGGTGTAATGTTCTTAACCCTTACCAGAAGCATTTGGTAGTTAAAATGAGTCTCAAGCTGTCTAAGAAGTAACTAAATCATTCTGTTTATAAGAAGAAAGTTTAAAAGCCAGGGATGCACAGAGCAGTCCCTCATATACTACTGACTTCCCTGGAGTTTTTTTATTGAAATGCTGACTGAGCTGTCTCAGCACTGTTTCTGACCAAATCCAGACTGAAAATTTACAATAATGTCTTTAGAATTTGCAGTATTTGCTTGGATGTTACAATATTCGTATTATAGCTTTTTTTTTAATGATCTTCATTCATTCACCCAGTGACATCCAATGGAAGAATAAAGTTTCAGTTTTGGAACAATTGTGTTTACCATAGGGTGCCATAGAGGCAATTTTTTACTTTTTGATTGTGCAATACCAGCTTTGTGGCAGCTGGGGTGGATATTTTTCATGTGTGATGTCTGTTCCATGCAGTGGAAAAACACATTAAAAGGGCTTTGGGAAGAAAAACAAATGAAGTTGGAAAATGAAAGTATTTATCATATATTTACCATATCAAGTTGAAACTATTACTGCAACAAAAAGGAATCCTGTAAAACCGAAAGAAAATTAAAAGTTTTGTTTTAAAAATATTTACAGTATATCTGTTTAATAATTTAATGAGAAAATGTGTCCCAATGTTTTTTTTTTTTTTATAAAGTAAAAGGTCTGTAAAGAAGGCTAAAAACATAGGGTCAAGCTCAACGATGGGTGTGGTAACATGTAAAGATTCTTTTAAAATAGTGTATTATGCTTCTTAACGTTTTGAACAATTATCAACTAACATCATTTGGAAAATAAAATGCTGGTAGCTACCTGATACTGGCATAATGTAAAACTGATCATATTAATTCTTTCATTTTAAAATACATACATTTTTAATTATGCCTGCGTCCTCTTCAATCACACAACTGCAGGTTGTCCTCTCAATTTACATTTTAACTATACAGTTAAATCTGAGATTAAAAAGGTAAAAAACAATGTGTGTAATCTGCTAATACAGAGCAAAACAATTTACAAAACACAAAAGTAGCATTTTCATCCACTCGTTTGCAAAGTTGCCATGCTAATCATAGTCAAAGTTCCACAGGCTGAAATATCTGAGCTTAATTTTGATATACATGTACACATACATTTTTAGGCAGGTACAACATATTTGGACCTGACTCACCCATGGTAGAGAGCGCTTGTGGTTAGTGATTCAGGATTCCGCTGCTATTGATGTTTGCTACAACTTACAAGATATTCTACATAAGAGTGTTATGACTCAAATAGCTTTGGGTGCAATGTCCTGCAAGCTAACTTGATTTCCAGTCAAAATTCTGTAATCTCTGATAGTGATTGTCAGATGTAGAATTCCTGCTCATCTTCCTCTGTGCCATCTATGCAAACGTCTGTTATTTTACTGCCATTGCTCTTATGTCCATCCCATGCTGCATGGTGCTGGCCCTGTGATGTGCATGTGCTCTTTGGGAAAGACTTGTAAACAGCAGAGAGCATGCTCCTAGAAGAGATGCTGCTGATCCTGGGTGGGGCAGGATGTCGTTTCAGGGATGAACATGTGTTCTCAGACCGCATGGTACACTCAGGACTTCTGTTCTGTGGGGGGGCAGAGAGAGGCCTTGGGATGTGAGCCTGGGAGCTCACATGCACCTGTGGCTGTGAGTAAGCTGAAACCACTGACAAATCTATGGAGCTGCTGCTAACTGCCTGTCCGGTGTCCACGTCTGTTTCTTCAGCCCCCACCAATGCATCCACATTAATGCGGAACACAGGAGCGGCAAGTGAGGAGAAGCTTCGGGGGAGAGGGGCTGAAGGTGAGGTGCACCGGGAACCGAACCCTTCAGCTGGCAGTGAGAATGTGGAGTGTGAGCGGAGGCCCATCCACCTGCGGTTTACGTTTTCTGGGTTGTCCTGGATGCCCTCTAGGTCATCCTGCTCACACAGCAAGGGTAGAGAGGTTTGCGAAGCCCATATGCAGGAAGAGGCAGGGTTCTGAGTGCGCAAGCGAGCTGAGCTACGGAAGCGGCGATTCCGATAGGAGGCAGGGCCTCGGCCATAAGAGGGTGGGCAAAGGGGAGGCTCCGAAGCAGGAGGTGAGGGGATGGGAGAAGAATCAGAAGGAACTTGAGAAAAGTGACCAATGGTATGTTTTGGCTGCTTCCAGGAGCTCTGCACCTGAGAAAAGGGGAAAAAAGCAGGATAAATTTAAATTGCTTGACCAAACACACTAATACAGCTAGGAATAAGGCCCTGTAGGACCAAGGACCAGATTTGTCCCATGATTCTTCTGTCAGAAAGTAAACCCAGTAGCAGCAGCGATGTTTCTCTGCATAGACTAGTTCAGCTGCAGGTTAGAGCTGAACAGAGGTATCATATTGAAATCAACCATCCACCACTACAAAACAGCTTAAACTTCTAGATTGCTCAGAGCACATTCATTATCCAAGATTTGAACACCCATGTGGACTGTGGCTAGGCTCAGGACCAATGACTAGTATGACATTTAAGTAAACATTGTAAAGAACAGATATATTATTTTACTGAACAATTCCTTTTAACAGATGCACTAGAAGATATATGATGCAGATGTTCTCATTGTGCCATTATTGGACAATATCTTGGCACTATTGTGTTTAAGAATAAAATGACTAGAAAGATTGTAGATGATAGAACTGAGTATTAAAGTTTACAATATCCTCACCATTTATTATGTAGACATTGGGTTTTTTTTTTGCTTCTTTATTGCTTTCTGGATGTAAAAGCCTTATGAACATACTGGCAGACTAAAGGGAAAGAAACATGAGCCCCTTTCACACTTGCACCTTTACCCTGGAATTTAATGGTAATTAAATGGGAAAGGTTAAATGTGAGCACAAGCTGAAATCTAAATTATGGTTAACAGTAAAGCAATTTACCAGCAGGACAACTAGAACAATACAGCTGACCGAGATAAACATTTATTCTGGATTAGTTTTGTAAATCAGCAACAGCCTTACAAGTGTAGGAACCATTACCACAGTATGACCGCAGCAGATCGTCAAACCATGACAAAAGCCACTTCTGTCATCTGTTTCTGCCATATAAAAAGAAAAGTCATTTATTCCTTGCTGATCATTGTCATGCTAAATCTGAAGACCTGAAGGTGGTAAATGACCTTTTACTTGCATCTGATCAGGGCTGTGTCTCCTTACTCGTGCTACTCGACCTTAGTGCAGC
>JBBPDA010000003.1:3634781-3645173 GCA_037974385.1 Arnoldichthys spilopterus
GTAAAGCTGCTTTGTGACAACGTCAGTTGTAAAAAGCGCTATACAAATAAACTTGACTTGACTTGACTTGACTATTGCACTTAGTAGCGGTTAGCATCTTTATGCTTCGTGAAATAAACAACACAACATTTATAGCCCCAAACTTTGATACCAACCTTGTTCCCTCATCAACCAGGTGCTAAGAAACTGTTTGCGACTTGAAACTACACCTTAACAGCGTCTTTTTCTGCTTCTCAACCGTTGAGCATGCCTCCTCTCTACACATTGAAACTGGCGCTGCTGCTGTATAGCTCAAGTCAACTGATCCACGACGCCCTGTCGTTCTACACCTCTTCAAAATAAAAGCAAAAGAGCAAAAGCTCTTATGAACCAATTTAAAAGAAAAAAAATATTAATGAGGTTATGTACACTCCCACAAAATTAACTGGGAACCAAATAAAGTGATAATGATATCCTAATGAAGAAATGACCTGTAACCATTAAACTGTATGAGAACACATAGTCTAAAAGAAAGAATGAACCTTAAACTGTAGAATGTGCTTAAACAGTCTCTAATATCAGAACCAGTTTCTGCACTGGGCGTTCCACTATGGAAGGTTTCATGGAACATTGTCCTTTCTCAATCTTCCTTTCTCCAAAGCAAATCAAGTGCACATCTCCAATCAAGTTTCTCCTTGGAGTGTGCAATTTCTGTCTTGTTGCAATGTTGGCTAGATACTCCCTTTTCCAATGTGACAAACTGTTTTGATAAGTACTGCACCTGCCACCATCTTTTACGTGCATAAATGTCTTCTCTGATTAATTTACCTGCAGGGGGCAGGGCTGTCTTTGACTTCATAGTAAGCAGGTGATTTGGTATCAAAGGCTCTGGGCTGTTTGGGTCACTTAGGTTGTCCAGCGTAAGAGCCCTGCTGTTGACAATCACCATTGCCTCATAGAAGAATGTCCTTAATGATTTATCGTCCATTCTGTCTGATGAAAGTGAAACTGTTGAGCTCAGAATGTTTCAAACTGTCCTGATTTACCTTCCCCATACACCTCCTGTATGGCTTGAATAAGGAGTGTGCATTTTGAAGTCACACTGTTTTTCAGCAAGTGTGCAAAATGTGGTAATGCGTTTAGAGTCCAGTTGTTTTAACGCTTCTTGTAGTTCGTTTTTAGCTCTGACAAAGTTACTTCCTTGATCGCATCTTATCTCACTGACTACAGAAGCCTTCATCAATGTGCTCTGCTGTTTTATAGCCAGAAGAGGAGCAGTCATGTTATCTAACATTTCTGTGTGCACCGCTCTGCAGCAAAGTCATGTAAAAGGAAGTCCATAACGCTTGTGCACTTTGCGAGCTTGTTTAGTTAGAAAGGGACCTAAACAGTCCATTCCACAGAATGTAAACGGTGGAGATGGATCTAAACGTTGCGTTGGGAGATCAGACATTTTCTGATCCTCTGTGCCTCTTCTGAGTCTGCAATACTTCACACATTGGTGTATAAAGTTTGCCTCGGCTTTGTTGATACCAGGAATCCAAAAGCCACTTGATCTTATCTCATTGATTGTCAATCCTTTCCCTTGGTGTTGCACTTTACTGTGGAAATGACCTATTATTAGTTGAGTGACATGGTGACCCTTTGAATCTATCACTGGGTGTTTCAATGTCTTCCTCCCACCTTAAGAAGTCCATCATTATCAAGAAAAGTGTCAATTTGAAACAATTTGCTTTTGTGAGGCAGCGGCCTTCCATTCTTCAGCATATATCCACTGCTGGAGAGAGCTGTTGAGCCTTATCTTTTAAACTTGATTGGAGATAAATGTGTGAAAACGTCTTGCTTCATTATTAATGTAGCCTAAAACTACCTTAGAGTCTGTGCAGAATTACTCTTCAGTCTGTGTCAATCCAAGCTTATCTTTTAACATGTTACTTACAGTAATGGAGACAACAGCAGCTGTCAGTTTGAGTCTTGGTATTGTTGTTACCTTAAGAGGAGCAACTCTGGTCTTTGTTGCAACTAAAGCACAATGCACTTTATCATCATTGTTTACGTGTCTTAAATAAGAACACTGACCATAGCCATAGACACTTGCATCAGAAAAATGATGCAACTCTGTTATGTCACTAAAGACCAAATTGTAAAAACTGTGTGGTATTATGACTTTCTCTAAGTTTTTCAAATCACTACTCCAGTTATCCCACATTGACCTTAATTCACTAGGCATGGGATCATCCCAACCTGTGCCTTGTTTGTCTCTTGAAGCACTCTTTTGCCTGTGAGTACAAAAGGGGAGATGAATCCCAATGGGTTGTAAAGAGATGCAACCATAGATAAGATGCCACGCCTTGTGCTTGTAACACCATCGTCCACATAGAAATCCTTCATTATGAACTGAGATGCAAGGGGAAACTGTCTCATTTTCTTTAGCAAGATGCTTTAGCCCATAATTTGCACACCCTGGCGAGGACGTGGCACCGAAAAGGTGCACCTTCATTTGAAACTCTTGGTGGCTTAGTGTTCAGTGCGCCATTTTTCCACCATAAAAATCTTAAATAGTCTCTGTCTGCTTCAAACACATGAAATTGGTGGAATATTTTTTCAGTGTAACATAATAATACAACTTGATGCCTTCTGAATCTTAGGAGGACACCATATAGATTGTTCAGTAAATCTGGGCCTGATAGCAAATGACCATTAAGACTGTTACCTCTGTATTTTGCTGAGGCACCAAATACTACTCTGAGCTTGTCTGGTTTTCGGGGGTGATATATCCCATGGTGAGGAATATACCACTGTTCTCCTTCCTTGGCTTTGCTGTGCAATTCCTCTGCATCACCCTTTTCTATGAGCAGAAACTTTGGAGTCTTTCTGAGCAGCTCCTCTAAGGTCAACATCAGGAGCACTGATCTTGCTCTTTATCTCCTGATCATAGGTAATTAGTCTAGCTCGTCCAGCCTTTAACTCCTTTTCAGCCTTCAGTTTCTCGAACTCACATTTTTGGGATTCAAGCTCCTGTCTTTGCCTTTCTTCTAAAAGTTAAATATTTTCCCTTTGTTTTTCCTCTAGAGGCTTAATCTTTTCCCTTTTTTCCCTCTTCTAATGACACCTCATACTCTGCTTCTTTGGCTGCTAACTCTACTGCAGCTTTTAACAGCTACTGCTGACCTTGCAGAGTATGATTTACTGGCAGAAGAGTGTTTACTTGAGTATGTGACTGAGGAACTGTAAATGGATTGAGCATATTCTGGATCACAAAGCTCACGGAGATGTATCTTCACTTTGTCCCTATCATGTGCAACCTTGATAATGTCTCTGGTGTCTGCTTCACATGAATCTATGAGTCATAGAGTGTGTAAAATTATTTCAGCCAGCTTTGTGCATCAAAAGGCCTTTTAGCGCAGAACAGTCTGACCTTGATTGGTGATTAAATGCAGATACAAAGAGAGTGTAATCTAAAATCATCTCAGTTTGTGATGGGTCAAAGAGTCCTAAAGTTTAAGGGACCTTGGGCCTGAGTGTCGAATTCAGGCCACATATAACAGTCCCCCATTATGGGCAGGAAAGCGGCCATGATTAATCAAAGTTTACAAAATCACATAGGAGCCTTGAACACCTGTAAGTACTAGTGTGTGGAAATGTTAACAAATCCAACAATTAAATTCAAATTTATTTATATAGTGCATTTTAGAACTGATGTTGTCACAAAACTGCTTTACCAAATCCGGTCCGAGCCCCTAATGAGTAAGCCAAGGCAACCGAGGCAAGGAAAAAATTCCCCTGAGCTACAGGAAGAAACCTTGGGAGGAACCAAGACTCAATAGAGAAACCCATCCTCCTCTGGCTGACACTGGTGGGCAATCTTAGCATAACTATATGTTAAATAAATAATAAATAATAATTTTGATGCGAGACCAGAGAAATGTTCAAAGTTAAAATAAATAAAAACAGGCGCAAGCACAATAATAAACAATAACAATACAATAAAACAGTAGTACAAAATACAGTAATGGCCTGTAGAAGTCCAGATAAATGAAGTTCTCTGGATGGAGACAGGTCACTGGATGTTGGAGCAAGCTATGCTCACTGGCAGTGGGACATTAATAGTTTATTACTGAGTGATCTGCTATTAATGTGTCTTCACTTTGAGGTTGGTTCCCCTTTGACTAAAACAAAGGGTTCTTCCTCAAAGTTCTACCGATGAACAAACTCGAACAAATCAGTCTCTCTCTCATCTACAGATTTGGAGGGAAAGGAGGTGAGAAGAAGTATATAGAAGGAGGAAAAATAATAAGGATTAGATAAATAAACTTAAATACTAAAATATGACAATACATTTTTTAACGTTATAAATATGTATGACAAAAACTTCCATCAGGGGAGCAATGAAGTCCAATGGTGTGGGTCCAGAGAGGTTCTCATCATCCATCTAGAAGGAGAGAGAGGTCCTTGGCACCGGTCCACATCAGGGATGATCCATGTCAGGAAACAGGAAACAGAACCCCCCCCCCCCTTAAAGCACTGGGGACATCAGGGCAGTAGGCCTGCTCATAAATCAGCACCTGTCAGAGAGACACAGAAAACCTCAAGAGGAAAAGGAAATAATTAAATAATCAGCCAATCAGTCAAAATCTATATTTTCCAGAGAAACAGGAGATTCCATTGTGCCGGTAGTCCATAGCCTATACCTGTGGAGGAATCTTAATCTTTAGAGGCAGGTGGATTAGTAGTAGAAACAGGAAAAAGTTTGAACTATGTTAGATGATGCCATCGACTGGCACCTGGTGAGTGTTCGACCAGGGCGGAGGTAGGAGTGACAAGCAGGATTTGATAAGGGCCGTCGTACTTATGTTCCAGAGGCCCAATAACAGTTTCACGTTTAATGAGAACTTGATCACCAATTGAAATGTGAGGCATGTGATCAAGGTGAGATTGGATGGCCTTTTTGTCAGAGAGGGTTTGTTTGGTTAGAGCCAGGAAGTGTTTGTCTTCCAAAGCCTTCGACAGAGCTTGTAAGTAGGACTGCAAAATGTCCTTTAGCGGACCAGAGGGTCAGATGGGCTAAATAGGGGCATCATAGGGGAGTCACAAAGGGCGACCCATACAAAGCTTGTATGGACTCAGGGTTAGGGGACTAAGACCTGAGACTAAGGAGAGTGTTAGGTAGGTGTTTTAACCAGCCTCCTAAATGTTGTGTTAACAGGGCACGGAGTGCGGTCTTAATGGATTTGTTCTGGCTCTCGACAGAGCCACTGCTTTTAGGATGATAAGGGATGTGAAACTTTTGTTTGATGCCCAGCTGAGACATTGCAGATTTGAGCACTTTTCCAGTGAAGTGAGTTCCCTGCTCGCTGTCAATTTGATAGGGTACACCCCACCTATGAAAAATTTCAGAAAGGAGAATTTTTGCTACCTTTTCAGTGGTCGCAACACTACAGGGATGAGCTTCTACCCATCTGGAAAACAGGTCAACAATGGCAACCTATAACCACTGCTACTTGGCAAAGGGCCAATGAAATCCATTTCAATGTGTGTCCACGGTCCAAGTGGACATTCCGCATGGCCTACAGGTATTTTGAATTTGCTGAGGTCTGGTTTAACTTTCAAAAAGGGATTACACCTAGAAATTTTGTGTTTACAGTCTGAATCAAGAGTTGGCCACCATGTGTTCTTAATCAGCTGTGCTTTTTTATGTGGACCTAGGTGTCCGAGCTGATCATACAAATCAATAAGCTCGGTACGATAAGATGTTGGGGCAATTACCTTTTCACCATAGTGCCAAATACCTTTGTCATCTTGCAAAGCATCGTGGGTTTGCCATTGTGTAATGGTTTCCGGTTCTTCTTTAGTGTAGGCCTGGAGCAGGCCATCAATAGTATCGGTCCTGCCATGTACTGGGAAGATAGGGGCCATTTGGGCCACGTTTGGTGCTGATAACGCAGCTTGTCGTGCGGCACGATCGGCTACAGAGGGAAATATAGCCAGTGAATTTACTGTGAACAGTAATTTTGACTACTGAAGCATTTAAGCATTTGGGACATTTGTCTACAATTTGAGAAATCAACTTCTGGTGTGCTATAGGAGCACCTCAAGTGGTCAAATATCCACGCTTCTTCCAGATAGGAGAAAAGTTATGAATTAACCCATGACAATAAGCACTATCAGTGTAAATATTGACAAAGTTTTGCAGCTATGGCATGAGATAATGCTGCATCTAATGCATGCAGTTCGGCCATTGGGCACCACTGGTTATGATTGAGCCAGAGTAAATCACTGTATGTGTGTGTGTAAAATCATTTCAGCCAGCTTTGTGCGTCAAATGGCCTTTTAGCACCAAACAGTTTGACCTTGATTGGTGATTAAATGCAGAAACGAAGAGAGTGTAATCTAAAATCCTCTCATTTTGTGAGGGGTCAAAGAGTCCTAAAGTTTAAGGGACCTTGGGCCTGAGTGTCGAATTCAGACCGAATATAACAGATGTCTTCTCTAATTTCCATATACAACTTTCTTTCCTTCTCCAAGATGTCCATGGCTAAAGTGATGTGACTGTTTGTCTCCCTTTAATTGCTCTCTTGTTGTGCGTACTTGTTTTTTCCATTCATCATAAACTTTGAGAAGCCGTTATCCTTTCTATGGACCTCCTCCTTATATACCTGCATCAGTAGGCCTCCTTTGACGAACGGAGTGTGGAAGCTCCTCTTCCTCATTGGCCTGGAGGTCTTCTGTGTATTCTGCAGATGCTTCCATGATGAGGACGGCGCAATGCTTTTGACCATCGGATCTCAGAAGAACTTGGTTGAGCTGTGGAACCAGAACCTTGAACTGTCTCTCACTGGGACCTCGATGCTGAGCGTGTGTTGATGTAATGATTCTGCAGAAGTTTGGACACAAGTGCAGGTAAGTTTGATAAAATTTTAATGAGAACAAATCCAAGTCTTCAAAAAGGACTCAAAATACAAACGGGAATGTCAAAGGTCAGACAAAATCAAAGTCGGGTTCTAGGCAGATGGTCAAAAACACAGCAAACAGGTATACGGAAAATAAGCAAAAACGTAGTCTAGATAAACGACGCAAGGGTCAAAAACACAGCAATCAGAAATGTCAGAGGTTAGGCAAAATCCGGAATCCAAAATACAAAACAGGTCAAAATCCAATCAATCCTAAATACACTATGAACACTCGGAATCGCAGGAAACTGATGAGACTTCGCAACAATGTGTTGGTCTGTGTCCCTTTTAAAGTCCTGTCCTGATGTCCCCAATGAGCCCCATCTGGGAGGGGCGTGGTTTCCTAATATTCGGGAGAGCCTCAGCTCCCCTTACAGTTGATCTCCTCTCAGCTTGGGTCAAACTCTTACTGTAGCATCCCCGGTTGAAAAGATGATCTCTCAAACTGATGGTTCACAATCCTTTTATTAAACTGCCTTGTATATGAACACACCGTAAGAGCTACAAAATATACAAAATTAAATACCATTAGTAACTCGAGCAGTGTGTTACCCTTAACACTTTGCCTTATTTACTAATCATAAATAAATTATTGTTACCTTAAATTATTACACCTTTCAATCATTGACAATCTTTGCATTGAGTGCTATTACCATGTATATGTATTAAACAATTCGAACATTAACTCTTTTACCTTTTCTACACCATGAAATAAAATATATAACATTACAATCGTATATAACAGAGAACCTTTGCATTGTCAACTAAGCATAACACATTTACTAAAGTGTGTGAGCACGTCAGGTGGGTGCAAACTTAGCCGTTACACTTAGTAGCGCTTAGCAGCTTTATGCTCTGTGAAATAAACACAACATTTATAGCCCCAAACTTTGATACCAACCTTGTTCCCTCATCAACCAGGTGCTAAGAAACTGTTTGCGACTTGGAACTACACCTTAACAGTGTCTTTTTCCGATTTTCAACCGCTGAGCACGCTTCATCTCTGCACATTGAAACTGGCGCTGCCACTGTACAGCTCACGTCAACTGATCCATGACTCCCTGTGGTTCTACACCTCTTCAAAATAAAAGCACCAGCTGTGTCCAAGCCGCAACGGAACAACAAGCTCTTATGAACCAATTTAAGAGAAGGAAAATATTAATAAGGTTATTTGCACTTGTGATGGACACAGATGGTGCAGGACCTTTGTGTGGCTGTGCAGTCATGTGTAAACAGTGAGTATAAGAGGGGATTGAGCACACATCCTTGGGGAACACTGGTGTTGAGTGTCAGTGTGGAGGAGGTGATGTTGCCAATTCTTACCTCCTGTGGTCTGCTAGTCAGAAAGTCCAGGACCCAATTGCAAAGAGATGCACTGATGGTCAGATTCCAGAGCTTTGTGACCAGCCTGGAAGGGATTATGGAGTTATAGTCAACAACATCTGCACATATGTGTTTTTATGGTCTAGTTGGGAGAGGGCAGTGTCTAGGGCTAGTGCTACGCCATTGTCTGTGGACCTGTTTGGCCTGTAGGCAAACTGGAGTGGATCAAGTGTAGAACAGATGTGGTTCTTGACAATACGCTCAAAGCACTTCATGACTATGGGGGTGAGTGCTACTGGGCGATAGTCATTCAGACAGCTCACACTTAGTTTCTTTGGTACAGGGATGATGGTGATCCTCTTAAAACATGTGGTGACTACAGACAGGAGCAAGGAAAGGTTGAAAATGTCTGTGAAGACATCTGCCAGCTTGTAGGCGCAGGCTTTGAGAGCTTGTCGTGGGATATTGTCTGGTCCTGGAGCTTTGTGTGTGTTTACTTTTTGAAGTATTTACACATCTGCCTTGTGAGCTACTTACATGAGGTGTAGATCAATTGGGAGAAAAGTCCAAACATAAAAAGTGAAAAGAAAATAAAACTGCAGTAAAAGAGTAAGGGGAAGGCCCAAAAAACAAAACAAATGTGTGAGAAGCGGCAGCCAAAACACGCACAGCATACTGTCAACTGGAACTAAGGTTACGCACTGACCTGGACTCCAAATATGGTGAAGGTAAATATGGTCACGTTTGTTTCTCTTTAGTATAACTCCGTTAAAGTGACGTTTTGACCCAGGATAATCAGTATTCTAGTGCCTGTTTCCGTTTTAAATTCTGTTAAGTTGGGAGCTGGTTTTTCTGTTACTGTGTAGCTCATGCTTAGTTTTTGTTTGTCGCAGGTGCTGTAAATGATATGAGCTGCAATGTCGCTGCTGCCTTGGCTAAATTGGGGTTTTGTTAATGATGCAGCTCTTTCTTACTGCTTTGTCTAACTGGGGGTTTTGTTACTGATGCAGCTTTCTCACTGCTTTGGTTGCTGTTGTGGGATATTTTATTTCCTTTTTTGTGTCATTAAATGCACATGGCTCTGTGTATTCCAGAAGTTAAATATATTTTATATATAAAACTTTCTTACTCCTGGGCCAATCAATGTTGACTGAAGTTGTGTGACCTGCTTGGGTAATTTTGGCCTGCTACCTGGTGTCATGTTTTTTACAGCGATTATTACAAAACAGGGGTTTTATATTAGATAAACAAATGAACTCTTAATACAAGTGATGTTGGCGAGTGTTGACGTGTCTTTAAGGAGAGGTCAGAATTACACCGTAAAGTAATTTTAAAAGTTTTATTTAACAGAGAGAGAGAGATTGAGAGAGAGTCTCATCTGGAAAAAGTTCAAAAGTTTTAGGACGTCCCAAAGACAGAGAGCAGAGGAAGCAGGCAGATCCACGAGGCCTCAGAGCAAGTCTGAACCTCTGAATGAATCTGAACTGAACAAAATTAAAGTACATTTTATAGCAGATTTCGGTGGAACCAGTTTCAACCAGTTGTGACCTCAGTAGCCAAAAATATGGATTCACACGGAAGTATCCTTGATAAGAGATGAGACCGTAGAAATAAAGCAAAGTTGAGCTTATGCGGTACGTGCAGGTTTATCATCACTATGTGTGTGTGTTTAATCATTTCAGCCAGTTTTTGTGCGTCATAAAAGTCATTGGCGTCAATTTAATCTGGCCCTGGTTGATGATTACGTGCAGAAAAGAGTGTATTTTGAAATCATCTCAGTTTGAAGTCGGTCAAGATGACCTAAAGTTTTAAGGCGAAAAGCGGCCATGATTAAGCAAAGTTTAAATGACGAAGTTTTGGAGTAGGAGCCTTAAGCACCTTAGGTGGAGCAATGCGGCGAGCGAATGCGGGGTAAATAAAAACGCAACCTTTGGAAATAGCATACACAATCAATATAAGGAGAATTAACATGAATCCAGCGGATGTGATGTTTCATCCCAGAAGGGTCCTAGAATTGAGGAGAATTTAACGTCCCAATTAGAGCCAAAGGTGCTGTGGTGCTGATGTAGTTCAGAGATTTTAGATTGAACCAGAGTGGCAAGGCCTTTAATTGTATGACTAGAGTCAGGAATGTAGGTAC
>JBBPDA010000003.1:3647382-3659887 GCA_037974385.1 Arnoldichthys spilopterus
TGATTGTTTCCTCTGTCCTGGAAGTCGCTTTGGATAAAAGCGTCAGCCAAATGATTAAATGTAAAATGTAAATGTAATGTACATTGAGATCAACACCTTGAACTCTTTATGTTCTTCAAACCATTCCTGGAAACTTTTTGCAGTGTGTCAGGGCACATTATCCTGCTAAAAGCGGCCACTACCATTATCATCATCACCATCATTCTTTATTCAAACGCGGGTAAACACTGAGGAAGAACCTGATATTCAGTATAGCTGAATAGGAGACAATAATCAGATGATTTGTAAAAATCTTTGTGGAAGATTAGATACAAAAAATCAGGCCAGGGAATAAAATAAGGACAGATAGGAAATAGTTTATACCCTTAAAGAAATAAGACTTAAAATATTAAAAAATAAAGAACCTACTGAAATCAGTATCAGCACATCTTAAAAACATCATACATGTTTTTTTCCTATGCATTGAAGCAGCTTTGCAAGTAATAGCCTGAATTATGAGCCTGCAGTGTAGTATAAAACTAGCAGACACATATAGATGTACTTTGCATTCTGTTAAATCTGGCACAACATTATTTATATATATTTTAAATAAAATTTGATCTGAAATTGAACCTTGTATGACATGTTTAGCTATGGGCACTTACAGCTCCAGAGGGTCACATATTTGTCATTTGTCAGAGAGGTAGCTCTGAAACAATGCAGTAGCTTTATGGTCAAAGCCAATACAATAAAGTCTTTTAAGGCACAGGGGGTGATCAGCTGTATCAAATACATTTGAAATATCAATAAAAAAAAGGCAGCACATTGCATCTTTTAATTAACAGCAAAAATAATATAATTTAAAACCAGGGTAGTAGTTTGTATGAAGAAATGATTTTAGTTGTTTGTATTTTTGCCAAACATAACAGTTTTAATATTGGCTGATAACTGTCTAAGTCTAAGAGAAAGGGCTGTTTCAATATTATAAAAATAGAGTGAAGTAAAGTAGAGTAAATATCCCTAAAAACAAGGTCATCATTAAAACTACTACTAAACTACTAAAAGACTACCATTTAGGAACCTAGTTTCTTTTTTTAGTGTTCCTAATGTAAGCCCTTGGGCAGTGATCACTAAAACCCGGAGCAAAAACACCAGATACAATATTTTATGACTTTTGTTGTGTCATGAATCGAGGGAGGCTGGAAGCCAATACGGTTCACAAAAAGTCTTTATTTTTTGCACCAGCAAACAGATGTTCAAAAGGGATCCGGAAGCGTAGTCACAAGGGGAAGTGTGGGTCAATGTGAAGCAAACACAGTGTCACAGGCTAGGCTAATGTCTCGGTTGTCAAAACAAACAATTATCCTCATTATCAATACTTCTTTCCAAAACGCTTAGAGTACCGTACAGGACAAGTATCCTTTGCGTCTCTCCCATGTTCCAGCCCTGTCTATATCCCCTGGTGATTAGGGAATTAACCAGCCTCACCTGGAAGGGCTGGACCAGTTAGTATTCAGGAGAGGGAGACTGGCGCAGACCGCTGGGTGATTCCCCCCCTACCTGGGGGGATCTTACCCTGTTTCTTCAATGTTGGCTAAAATTAATTTGTGTAGTGTTGATTAAATAGATCTTTTAAGTTGATGTAACTGTTTTTTTCCCCCAATCAGTTTAAAGAGCTTAAGGGTATTGTATAATTCAGTCCGGAGTACTATATAGCCAGTTTAATTTAAAATCTCTTAAAATTCGATTTCTCTTACTTACTTAGTAATTCTGCAGTATAATCCATAGCAGCAAAACCAGGGGCAGGTCTGTAGAGCCCTATCATATTAATTTAAAAGTTATGAACAGCTTTTCACACTGACTGCTAATCATGGATGTTGATGGTAATAAAAAGGATTTACATATATTGCTACAATATCTCTTGCATTTTTGTCACTTCTGTACAGGATCGAATCATTTAAGGCAACATAGGCATCACTTACATGCTTTCTTAACTATGTTTCTGTTTGCACCACAATATCTGGCTCTGTAAAATTAAATCTCTCAGCAGTAGACTCCAAATATTTAAATGAATTATGTTTAAACTGTTTCTGATTTTAAATATCAAAGGATCACAAATGCAATTCAACACTAAAAATGCATTCAAATCCTGCCTGGTTGAGTGTGAACAAAGTGGTGGTGCTGTTGGTTTTTTTAAAACAGTATTATTAGTATTGATTCTAGTGCCACTTATAAATCCACCAGTATGCTTAGTATTCATAATAACTGTAATTTTAAAATGGCCACCGCTGGATTCCAATTGCCATATTGCTATAAAACAGAGTAAAGCATGTTGTCTCCAACAGCAGTTTTCTGGAGCAGTTTGCTCCAGAAAAAGGATGGTCAATTCCAGAAAATTTTAAAAATTGTCAGTAACAAAAAACATTTTTGTAGAGGGGCAGGTTTTTTGTAGCCAGTTATGAAAACCTAAATTGCAGCTGAAAGACACTGTCCCTCTTATCCATGGAACTGTTGTACCAGAAATAAAACAGTCCTTTCACAGTCCTTTAAGGGGGTTAAAAGATCCATAATATTGTGTTTCAGTACTGCAGAGATTTGATCCCTAATGTAACAGGGATGTATTTGGTCTGCAACAATGCTTAGGGAAGTGGTAATTGTCAAAGTTATATCTGCATCATTTACATTTACATTTATTCATTTGGCTGACATGGATGCCAGGAATCAAGGTTTCCTGGAATTTTGCCCAGAACATCAAGTTACCTTTGTCTTCTTCCCAAAGTGCATTCTGGTGCTGTCTCTTCCACAGGTAAGGGATGTATACACACATGGCCTTCCACATTGTGTAAAAGAAAACATGATTCATCAGACCAAGATACCTTCCATTGCTCCATGGTCTTGATGGTTCTGATGCTCACATTCCTATTACAGATGCATGGGCACTCTTAACTGGTCTGTGGCCCCACATGCAGCAATCTGTGATTCACTGTTCTGACACATTTCTGTCATAGTCAGCATTACATTTGCAGCAATTTGTGCTATGTAAGCTATAGCTTTTGCTTCACAGATACATCAGTGAGTTATGGGCACCCATGATTTTGTTGGCAGTTCGTCGGTTTTCCTTTCTTACACCACTTTTGGTAGGTACAAACCACTGTGTAGCAGGATCACTCCACAAGACCTGCCATTTTGGAAATGCATCAATCATTTAAACCATTACAATTTGGCCCTTGTCAGGTCCTTACGCTTGCCTGTTTTTTCTTGCTTCCAACACATCATCTTCAACAACTGTCTGTTCACATACTGCCTTAAATATCCCACCCCTTAAGAGGTGTCACTATATTGAGATATTCATATTTATTCACTTCATCTGCAAGTGATTTTTGATGTTGTGGCTGATTGGGTATTATTTTTGGTGTCAGTTTGAGCACAGAAAAACATTATTACAGAAAAACTAATTTAAGACATTAAATGAAGACCCTACAGCAGAGGGGTGCAGGAAGTGAACTCTATTGAAGGTTTGAACAGGAGATGAACTGGTGGAGTTGTAAAGTAAAGCCGTTACTGCAAAGGCATACAGTTACACTAGATTAATATGCATCTATGAAATAGCAGCCTTGATTGAAAAGGCATTGAGTAATTCTCTTCAGTATTTCTTTCACTGTCTTTTGCTCTTTTATCCTTTTGTCTATTCCTTCTGCTTTCAATCTGTCACTTCCATTTCTGTCACTCTGCTTCTTCCCCTCTCCTAGTCTTCCACTCCAGGCTCAGAGCGTAAGTGGGGCTACCTTAATGTACCCGACTCAGATGCCGAGACTGTGAGTGCTCTCTGTGTTTGCTTGCTGTACATTTCTACCACCTTTACCTGTCTGTAATACACTTACAAACTTTCCTGTACTACCTGTATATTCATTCTAATATGCACAGCTGTCTACATGTTTTAAATTACTTTTTCACAGGTTTGGTTATAAATTACATTTACTAATAAAAAAAACCTAAAATGGAACGAATTTATTTCAGCTTATTTTTAGAAGCTGTAAGAACTTCAGTTTTGTCCAGAATGAAGCAAAGAGCTGATTATGACCACTGCAAAGTTTTTTCTTTGATAATTTTTGGTTAATTATACTTTGTTTTGACCAATCTATGGATATGTATGGATTTGAATAATTGTAGCACCACATGGTCGGTATTAAATAAGAGATTTTTGTCCCTAGATGGGCATGCCCCTTCCTTCTAGCACCCCCTGAATTGGTGTTAGCACAATGCACTATTGTTTGACGGGTGTTTTGCCAAAAATCAAAACATGTGTTTGCTGAACTGGCCCCTAGGACTTATTCGTTGAGTAGCACCACTTAGGGAATAGCATTAGTGCAAAAAATATATTGCTTTATTAGCTAGTATCTTATGACATAAAGGTTTAAACTTCACAACACTGTGCACTGGCACACTGCATCACTACCACATTCTTTGGAAGCTTTGTGCAATTCCTTTGGCATGCTGCAACTAACAAATTTATATATCTCTAGAACCACTTAAAAATGTGAAATTTTAGGTTTATACTTGACAATGTTTGCTCGTGTTCTAAAGTTCCATTTGCCAACAAAATGACTACCAATTGCTACTCAAATCCACAGCCAATACATGTCTCTGTGAATAGCCACTCTTAATTACATTTTTTGGTTTGTCTAGTTCTAAAATGAGTTAGCTATACTGCAACAATTAAGCTAATATTTAGAATGCTTCTTACTTTAAAAGTGGAAATCAAATTAATTAATTACTAGAGAACTTATCATTTAAGAACTTAATTTTTTTCCCTTAATACTTGAAACACAAAACTTTAAATTTACAGCGTGAGCTATTATTGTATATTAAAATATTGTATATTAAAAAAATTAAGGGAAGTGTATTTGTAGACATCTTGCATACAGTCACAGAACAGCTAGATACACATAAACATTGGTCTGCACACACATGATAAGCATGTTCTGGTGTACATGCACGCAGATACACACAAACACACTCAGACTGTAAAAGATGTTATGTCCCAACTCTGCAGAGCAGTCTGAACAGTATGATGAGTGTCTACAGCGAGACAGGTGACTATGGCAATGCACATGTTTCCGGAGAGATCCTGCTCAACATCTCCTACAGCTACAAAACAGGAGCACTTAATGTTCTAGTGCGTGAGTGCCGCTGCCTGGCAACTGGGGACGAAAGGAGGCAGCGGACTGACCCGTAAGGGCCTGCATGTGCACACACAGCCACTTAAGCATACAGTACATACATACATACATACATATATGCATAAAGTCATGTGAAAAAAATAGGAACATCAAATGGATTTTTTTTTATTTTTCACAGTATTTTAATGAGCAAACATTTCATCCTTGTTGATACAGTGCCTACAGATAGTTGATATACTCCAACAAATAACATGAAATTGGCATTTTGAAGAAGCAATTAAACCTTGGTATTTACCATACCTTTTAGTACATAAAATTAAAATCAGGTGTTCTGAATTAGTTGTCATTGACTAGAACCTTTTGCAAGTGAAGGTTCAGAAAAGAGAAAGAGATTGGACAATTTGATCTTAACGAGAGCCATGCCAGTAAAAACCAAAAGAAAAACGAGCACCAGAGGAAGACTACAGTGTGACTACAGACCAATGTTTTAAAATTTTTTAAATTCTATTTATTTTCATTTATATAGCATTTATTACAACTGACATGGTCACAAAGCATCTTTAAAAAATCTTGGTCTGAGCAAGGTTTGGGGAACATACACATTCTCAGTAGAAATCTCAAGTGGTGTCTTAAAGTCTGTCTGCTGCCTGGCTTTGGTAGCAGTATGGTTTTGGGGTGCATTTGCTGCCTTAGGAACTGGGCAGCATGCAGTCATTGATTCCAATATAAAATAAACATCATATCAAAGAGTGCCTAAAGAAAATGTTAGACTGTGTCCAAAAGTTTAAGTTGAAATGGAGGTGGAACTTTCAGAAACGTAATGATCCTGAGCACACTAGCAAATCCATCAAGGAATGGGTCAAAAAGAAGAAATAGAGGGTTATGGAATGGCCTAGTCAAAGACCAGATTTGAACACCATTGACATGTTGTGGGGAATTTTAAAAGGGCAGAAAAGACAACAAAATCCTCAAAGATCTTGCAAGTGTAGGAGTTTTGCATGGAAGAGTAGTAAAATATTTCAGCACTCCAAAGTCAGAAACTAGTGGACAATTACTTAAAAACGCATACAAAAATGTATTTCTGCTAAAAGGCATTAGCTTTGGTGTTACTGAACTTCTCCACACTAAAATCTATTGAAATTGTTGTTAAATAAATTGTTAAAGAGAACTACTTTTCCTTGTGGTTTTGTCCACTGTATTGCCACTATATCAAATGGGTGAAATGTTTGCATTTTAAGTTATGTAAAAAAATATCAACAGTTTCTATGGTATGTACGTACTTTTTGGCAAGACTGTACATACATACACTCCATAAAAATGCCAGAAAATGGCTTTGTGGTTAATTATAAAATCAGAAGTTTGAATAATTGTAAAATGTGTTGTTGTTAAAATGCTTTGATACATGGTCTTGTTTTGTGTTGATTAAATTAACCTTAATCAAAGATTAGATTTCTAGGTAGTGTGATCAAAATGCTTAGCAATTACTTTTTATATGGGTGATATGCTATTAGGTACACCTACCATGTATTTACACTTGTCATCAGTTCCACTTACAATATAGGTGCACTTTGCAGTTTATAAGTACAGACTGTAATCCAGCTGTTTCTCATCCATTTGTTATCCCCTTTACCCCATTCACCAATGATCGGAATCAGGGGTGAGCATGTACTTTTTTGGCGGTGTATCATTCTCAGCACTGCAGTGACACTAGTATGAGATTAAAGAATGGTAACAAATGATGCAGCAAAACAGATGTACTACAGTCTGCAGTCGTAAACTACAAAGTGCATCTGTAAAGTAAGCTGAGCTGATAAAATGGAAATTAGTGTAGAATAGAATAAGTGTAAATTTATGGTAGGTATGCCTAATAAAGTGGCTCTTTGGTAAAGGTAATGCAAGTCCTTTTTCTTTCTATTTATGAAATGGTTGTTTAGAACTGTTGTGTTTCCTCATGTTTCTTGTATTACATTTTGTATCAAAAGCAGTTTGCTGTGACAAATATGTACAAATCAAATCAAATTTTTTAATGGTACAGTATGATCAATACTCAAATCAGATGAATAGTAGTGTATTCATGTTTATTTCTGTATGTGTGTGTTTTGCAGCTATGTCAAAACATATCTTTTACCAGATAAGTCCCGCCAGAGCAAACGGAAAACCAGCATCAAAAGCAACACAACCAGTCCAGTGTTCAATGAAAATTTGAGGGTGAGAATGGCTTGTCTTAATGCTGGGTGATATATTTTCCATATCAGTATACTTGCATGTGTCACGCAACACAGATTTTTGTTTTAGTGATACTGATAGATTAATTAAAAATTTAATTATTTGACTGAGATCAATGTCATTTTAAGGGACATTTAAGATTTTTTTTTTTTTAATCTTAAAATTACAGTGTTCAAATTACATACAGCCTAACAAAATAGTATGTTTCTTTTCAATGAATGTGGGATGTGGGTTTTGTCTTTTGTAAGACACTTTTTATAATATAGAGTAGCAGCACTCAGGAAGTATGGATTCACTCAGCTAATGCAATAGGCAACCCCAACTACAATAGCCTGTACATGTGTGCTTTTCTGTAATTGCATGCATATGACTCTCTCATTCTCTTGTGTGTAGTATGTGGTGAGTCACTCCCAGCTGGAGATGCGTACTCTGCAGGTGTCTGTATGGCATCATGACCGCTTTGGACACAACAGCTTCCTGGGAGAGACAGAGCTGACCTTTGACTCCTGGGAGTTTGACGCACAAATAGAGGAGTGGTTCGCCTTGCAGCCCAGGGTGACACATATACACACATACGCACAAAAATATTTGACATAATGGTGCACAGATAATATGCAGTGTTCTCTAACAACATGTTCCCTGCAGGCTGAGTGCTCTGCAGATGCTATGATGCAGTATAAAGGAGAGCTGACTGTGGTTCTGAAGTACATTCCTGCAGAAAGGAATCTCTCACTGCCACTGGACCAAGTAAAAGGTACTGCAAAATAGTACTGATGATCAGTGGTTTGCTTTGACTGAATCAAAGCTAATGTAATTCCCATTATGAGAGTACTATTATGGAGTTTCGAAATTAATGTTAGACATACAAAAGCTCTAAAACTTTAGCTCCAGAGTGGTACTGGTGTCTTGCTGGTAAAACGCTTTGTGCTTCAATGCCCTGTCAGACATAATGATAATAATGCTACCTCTCTCTCAGTAAAAAGGGGATTTTTGAAAGGGAAGAAGAGCATCACTCTGCCAAAAGGAGGGATGGTAGAGTTGCTGGTTAAAGAAGCCAAGAACTTGACAGCTGTCAAATCAGGATCTTCTGATCCTTTTGTCAAAGGGTAAGAGCAATCACAATCCGCTCTGTTCTCCACAAACACATTTGCATTTGTCATATTTTGTTAAAATGTCAATTAAGTTTGTGTTGTTATTTATATATTTTAATACTTTTACAGTAGTGGTAGCCTAGTGGTAAGGACCTTGCCCTTGTGAACAGAAGGTTGCAGGTTTAAGTCCCAACCTGGGCACCACTGAGGTACCTTTGAGCAAGGTACTGTCCCGCTACACTGCTCTCCAGATGCTGGTGATAGCTGCCCACTGCTCCACGTGTGCATGTGTAATGGGTTAAATACAGAGATCACATTTCATTGTGGTGTTCACAATGACAATGACAAATAAGTCACTTTCACTTACAGCAGCCCATATTGAATGATCAAACTCAATGTGTGAATATAGGTATCTACTGCCTGATGACAAGAAGAGCACAAAGCACAAGACTGCAGTGGTGAGGCGTTCAGTAAATCCACGCTGGAACCACACGTTTACTTACTGTGGCCTCCAGCACAATGATCTGGACAGTGTGTGCTTGGAGCTCACTGTCTGGGACAAGGAGCCCCTTGCCAGCAATGTCTTCCTGGGTGGAGTCCGTCTAGGAGCTGGGACCGGTCAGTTTCTCTCGTGCTCTCTCTCTCTTTCTCTCTCATCTTTCTTACCCCATCACTTATTATATGAAAAAAAAAACACTGCTTCTTTTACTGCAAATTTTGCCTAGTTCCACCCTAGTCATTTACAATGAGAAAGCTTTAACAAAGATTCTGGTTAACCCTTAGAATTCTAGATTTTAATATACTTACTGAAAGTTTATTTTATAATATGCACTTTTTGCCCAGATTTCTTGTGGTGAGTTGAACGATGAATGAGAAATTATTAATATCGTAGCACACCCCTCTTTTATCATCAGCAATAATTATAGGAGTTAAATAGCACTGTTCATTGGAGCTTATTCATTTTTCAGTAATCATTTACTTTTGTGCTTGTGACTGATTACATTGTGAGTCAGAAGACTCTCAGAAAAAACATACTTTTCATCAAATGATCCATCACATTTGTGTATAATATACTGGCACAGCAAACACCCCTAAAGCATTTAAGCATTTTAAAGTTGTTCCCTCCTAAAGGCTTCCTTTAGTCCCTTTTGAATCCCTCATTTGCTTCAATCATGTACAAGTAACAATGTCATTTACAAGTAACAATGTAACATCATTGACCAGCAATATAATTCTTGGACTCGGAGCCTCCTCAAAATTGCACAGTAAAATAAATAACATCAATTGATTAATAAAAATAAAATAAAATAGTAAATGCAACGAAAATTAGAATAATTTTAATACAAGGAAATAAGAAATAAGATCACTTTTATACACAGAAGGTTATTTAAGTGGTGCAAATGACTGTGTTCCCTGCATGCAGAAAGTAGCTTGATGTTGATTATAGGTTCTGACCCACAGGTCTGAGCTATGGAAAGGAGGTGGATTGGAATGATTCGTATGGGGAGGAGCAGCGACTGTGGCAGCGCATGATTGACAACCCTGAGGCTCCTCAGGAATGCACACTAATGCTGAGGCCCAGCATGGCCAAGAGAAAGACATAGAGATTACTGAGGCTGAATAGTTACCTTGCAATACTTTTCAAAGCTTTCTACCCCTTACCATTTCAACAACAAAAGTGCCCTTTTGTAAACAGAGATAGATGTAGCATTTACACACACATGCACACACATCTACATTCACAGATCAACTGTATTTGTTCTGTATATGACCATTTGTAACCACTTACTGCACCTTACATATACATAGACTGATATTTACAAGGGCAACCACACACTGTCCTACTTATGCTAACGCTCCCCCTGCAGGTCTATATCTCTGATAAAGAAACATTCTTTACACAAGTACCAAAATAGCTAAAATGCAGTAAGCAGCACAAAAACAATCTTAAAAAATAGCACACAATCTCAGTCATGATCAACTTTGACAAAACAATCACAAAAGTATACTGTTCAAAGTTGCTCAAAGTTTAGAAAATGTACATTTATGAGGGCACAAAAATGTCATAATTGTGCACACACTCACTGGATATAGTATATATACATACAATGGATGTATATATATATACAACAATGGATTTTCTTTACCTATAGACACAAGAAGCCAGTTGTGCTTTCAGAGTGAACATGAAGAATCATAGAGAATTGCAAATTTAGCATTAGGTGTCTGTTTTCATGTTGTGCTGTAGAGATAAAACTGAAATCAATCACACCTCACTAAATGCATCAACTTCTCATTTTGCATGCCTGAGGGAATGCTCATCAGCTGATCAACAGTCCTTATTCTGAGAGGCAGCCAGTCAGAATGATTCCTGCGCTGAGTGTTTTATTTCTTACAGTGCTGAGAGCATCACAGGGTGGAAGATGGAATAAGATAATTTATGTGCATGCTGCAATTTAAAAAAGACAATGCACACACAAAATTCTCACAATAATAAAGCGCAAGCACACTGTGGAATACAACATTTCCAAGCATACACTCTTCAGCCGTTGTTTCACTGTGAGCTTAATGAGGAGTTTGTGAACAAACACGTTCCTTTTGTATTCATTAAATACAGAATGTCATACATGTGTTACAATTTCATGTGCAGCTTTCTGCAGAGCAAAATATGACCTATGTATGTTAAATGTTTTATTGCCTGACTGTACACCACTTATTCTAATAGCATGTTAAGTGTGTCTATGTACAGTGTCTTTGAGCAGAGAGACTGCTTTCCAAACTCCAAACAAACATCTTCATTCAGCCCTAGGTCAGAAAAAATAAACTCTATATTAAATTAAATCTTCTGGCTTGTTAACTCATTTTTGTTAGTACCTAGGTGTCAAAATATTTTAACCCATTCACAGCACACAAAACTTTTCATTGCTCTACAATTGTAGTTATTTTATTTTATTTTGTGTTCTCAACATCTCACCCTTCAATCCACATGTTTCTTCCTGACCAATGATGGTGAGCACTTTATATTAATATCTGACTCCAACTGTAGTAATTTTACATTTAAATGTATTCATTTGGCTGACGTTTTTATCCAAAGTGACTTCCAAGACATAGAGCAATGTAATGGGATGGAACCTTGCTCAAGGGTACCTCAATAGTGCCCGGGACTTGAACCTGCAACCTTCAGGTCCCAAGCACTGTGATATTTCGTATCGTTTAATGCATTTTGAACTGAGATTCCAATAAGAGTTTGTATATTTAACAAACTATAGTCATCTTTTGAGGACTTTACCATAAACATCAGGAAAACATTTTAATTATAATTGATAAATAAAACTCAGAAGCTGGTCAGTTTATATTTGTGTTATAAACACAAATATAAACTGTTTATGGTCACCCAGAGCATCAGACTAAAAAAGAATGATCTTTTTGATTCAGATATTGCATTATGTTCTGAGATAGGTGAGGAATACCTGTCCGTGTTAAGATAGCTTTAACAACATTAAAACAATACCACTTAGCAGGATAACAATGGTGTATTACAAAGAAGAGTAGTTTAAGAGTAGTTAACAATATACTTAAACTTACATTTACCTTATGTTACAACGAAGTTACCATGAGCAAAATGGCTAAGTGTGTTTACATTCAGCTATTCAACCAAGCCAATGAGCAATCCTCCCAGCAGGATACCTTTGCCATGGCACTGCCCACTACCTTCCTTGCTGGATGTTAATCAGACAACCATGATAGATTCCTCATAGCATGTGCATTACTTTACATAGAATTAACTCAAGGCCTACATTATCACAAAATAGTTTCTAGTTTTAGGTTGAAAAATCCTTCCATCATCTCCATCTTTCTCTGTCATTCCTCTCTCACCATATCTGTGAACTTCCCCCTGGCCATCTTCTTTTTCTCTTGCCTGGCAGCTCCATCTCTGGCATCCTTCTCTCAGTACAGTGGTGTGAAAAACTATGTGCCCCTTCCTGATTTCTTATTCTTTTGCATGTTTGTCACACTTAAATGTTTCTG
>JBBPDA010000003.1:3660744-3682362 GCA_037974385.1 Arnoldichthys spilopterus
GTATATATATGTGTGTGTGTGTGTGTATATGTGCATCCATCTGTAAAGTTTACTTTGTTTTCCTCAGCTGGTACCATACCTGCAATCAAACCTCAGTAACTTTGAGAATCTAGAGATACTGAACTTCAGGAACGGCAGCATTGTGGTCAACAGCCGTATGAAGTTTGGGAAGCCAGTGCCTCGAGGAGTCACCACTGTTGTCTATCTGATCCTGGAGGACTTTTGCAACACAGCATACCAGACCATGAACCTTGCCATAGACAAATATTCATTGGACGTGGAGTCAGGTAAGATCAGCACATAAATGCACACAGATTTTTTTCAAAATACATTGTTCAGTGTGGTTGTGCTGAATTATTCCTGCTCATAAACATGGTGTATTTTAGTGATGCGTCGATGTGTATTCTGATGCCAATATCCTATTTATTTCATGCACACACCATGCCAATATCGATGCAATTAAAAAATACACTTCTGGCCCAAAATGTTATAACACCCAATTTTTCCAGTTTTTACTGTTAGTTTAATTTCAATAACAGTCAATAACCATACACTTTATTAGAAAGGTAGGTGGTTACAAATAACATATACATCATAAATACAAAATGTATGTACCAAAAACTGAAACACTTCATAGATTTCAGAGACAACAGGCCCTTCCCCAAGCGTTAAGAGCTGGTTAACTTGCAGCAATTAAGCCTTGAAGGTTAATACAAACAAATTCCCACTGGTGCCCAAACTTCTGCTGATGACTTACAAACCTTTCTGTCTGAACATGGCAGAGCTGGAACACATTCTTCCTACACCCTCCAAAGCCTTATTAGCACAATACTGAAATGGAGAAAGTAGTACTGTATATTGGAATATCAGAATGGTGAGGGAAGGTAAGAAACAAAGATGAAAAATAAGATAATGAGCTAAAATATTAGAAGAAAATAACTAAGCAGTTTATTCAGTTCATGGAAGAGGAACGTAGTTTCCAGACTTAAACTTCATCCAGCTAGTTTGGGATAAACTGGACAGAAAAGGACGAATGTAAAGCAGCAAAAGCACCTCTATGAAATCTTTTAGGGCTTCATTTATTTCCTATGCTTCAGGACAGTTGTAAGTTTACCATGTTGTTCAATCCTGACCAGTGCCTGTTTTCCATTAAATTTACATTTTTGGGTTTTTTTGGTGGTCTTTTTTTACCTGGGTTAATTTACCATTTAAACTGGGTGTTTCTACAAACTTAGAAATATGGTAAAATAAATTTTGTTTATATTGTATGCAACTTTGCAGCATTGCTGCTCCTCTTCTTCATATACTGTCTGAATTTTACCATATGGTACTATGGTTGATCTATGGTTAATTTAGCATATGAATGCATTGATGGAATTAAACTTTTAATAAATTTAAACAGACTGTTTGAAAATATTTAAAATGAAGTGGTTGGAAAATGGATGGATGGATGGAATTGAACTTCCTCTCATTTTGTAAGATCATGGCATATCTTTCTTAATTTGCTTCAGTGGCCAGGGCAGTCCTTGGATTGACACCCCTTGTAAAGATTGGTCAAAAGGATTCGAAAAAGAAAAAACACCTTTTTGTGAAGTAGCTTCATATCACACTGAAAAGTGAGAAAGATCTAACTTTTGATTGAAATAAATGTATTAAGAGAACAACAAATCTCTCATCAATAAATAATTATTTTTAACAAAAACACATGTTCCACAATTCTAATACTTTGTACAACCTCCCTTTACCTCCCAACAAAACAGCACAGAGTCTTCTCCTGTAACATTTTCTAAGGTTGGAGAATACAGTGCTGGGCATCTGAGACTTCTCATCTTTACAGAATCTCTCCATATCCTGTAGGGTGCAAGGCCGTCTCATGTGTACACTCGTCTTCTACTCACCCCACAAGTTTTCAGTGGGGTATAATTTAGGGGACTGGGATGGCAATGGCTGAAACTTGTTTTTGTGGTCACTTAAACATTTTTGTGATTTGTGTTTGCACATAAGCTACTGATCATTGTCCTGCTGGAAGATCCAGTGAAGACCCAGTTTTAGTTTTCTGACAGAGGTTGTCAGGTTTGGGTGACGCTTTTATCCAAACCGACTTCTAGGACAGAGGAAACAATCAAGCGCATTTTGATTTAAAATGACCTGGTATTTCATGGACCTTAATGTTATATTGACTGCGGGCTTAAAAGTATTAAAGCAAGTATTTATTGTCAAAATCAGCCAACACATCTTTCTAGTCTAAATTATGCTTCCTCAGGTTGTTGACTTGCAACAAACAGTTTAAAAAGTTAGTAATCACCCAATTTCTTTCTGTAACAACACTTCACCAAAACTATATAAAGGTTCACATAAATTAACAAATTGCAGATTTTTGTTTTTATTGCGTTTTGGAAAATCCCAACTTTTCTGTATTTAGGGTTTGTGAATTAAGAGTATCTTTAAAGTAATCTAATGTATATGTGCTTTCTCTTATCTGTTGCATTTTTAGGTGATCAGGCTGACCCGTGCAAATTTCAGGCATGTAATGAGTTTGCAGAGTGTACAGTGAACCGCTGGTCTGGTGAGGCAGAGTGTGTGTGCAATGCTGGGTACTTCAGTGTAGATGGGCTGCCCTGCCAAAGCATCTGTGATGTTCAGCCAGATTTCTGTATGAACGATGGCAAGTGTGACATCATTCCAGGACAGGGAGCCATTTGCCGGTGTGTGTATATGTGTGTATATATATATGTGTAGTTTTTTAGCATTTGCTTGTGTGCGGCTTTTTTTATGACAGTCCACTTGTATACCACTTGATTGAAATTCCACAAAAACACCTATTTCTGTAGGCAGTATGTGTTTTCAATACCAATGTGTAGATCGTAGTCCTTGTAGGTGGTAGATTTCTAGTGGAATTTTTACAATATCTTTCTGATGGATGGTCAAAGATATATATGTGTGTTGTAGGTGTCGAGTGGGAGAAAATTGGTGGTACAGAGGGGAGCACTGTGAGGAGTACGTGTCAGAGCCGTTGGTGGTGGGCATAGCCATAGCTTCGGTGGCCGGCTTCCTGCTAGTTGCTTCTGGTGTCATCTTCTTCTTAGCTCGAGCGCTGAGAGACCAGTATGACAAAGAGGAGGCAGAGGACCCATTAAGGTAAAAAATAAAAAAATAAAAAAGTAAACTCACAAACAGCATACAGTTGTGTTGACGCCATTAAACATTAAAGCAATACATATTAGTACCTTCAACATAAGCTGAACATGATCTAAAGTGGTCTGAAACATGGAAAAAAGTGGTCTTATGTGGTCTTATGTGCCATTTTCACAGTTCCACAGACTGTCTTATACTGCAAATCTGATTATGTTTTTCCTAATCTGCGTGTTATTGGTTATTTAAGGATCTTTTGGTAAACAACACTCCCACAGACACACCCACATACACTCTCTTGTCCTCACATACCTGTGCGTATCAGCTTAAATAGTCTTGGTTTAACATTTGCAGGACATGACTGTATGATGTATGTGTGCTTGGATTCTAGGAAAATGGAATTGTGTGTATACATGTACGTGTGTAGCTTGGCAACTAAAAGAAGTGTCAAGTGCTAAAAGGTCACAGTATTGCAAAGGTTATTGTTTGCCATCTTTAAATGAGCTACACTCAAAATTAAACCATTTTTTATGCCATGTTTAAAATATCACCTTATGCTTATTTTATAATACATTTCAAAATGTCTTTCAAATCAGATTTTGAAATTACCCTTCATCGTATTAACTCTTTTGCATTTTTTTGCAGAGCCTTTTGTAAGAGTAGTCCAGAAATTTGTGTATGTGTTTTTTTTGTATCTACCAAGGATTAGTGAACAAACCAAAAACATACCCCCAGCAGGAATGTACATATGTTATTTCTATCATGTACAAGGACACAGACCTGAAGAACTCACACACAAGTAGCTATACACATGTGGTAGATCTTCAATGCAACTAATCACAGCATCAAAATGATCATTTGGCAAAAAAACACATTTTCCCATAATATATACACGAAGCCCTAATGGGTCTCCACTGTTTGTCTTTTTAATTTTGCACTAGTAAAATGATGCTAAATGTAGCTAAAAAGTAAAAAAAAAGTGTTACCTACTTGATGAAGGGGTTAACGTATCAGCTCAGAAGTCCTTTAGGTCAGTGCCTCTTTAGGTTACAGCATTTCACCTGCAGTGGGGTTCAACAGTGCAGTCATGACCCCTGTGGATTTGTGTGTTCACACAGGAGAGGGGACAGTATTCCTTCTCTGGAGAGGGCCACCAAGTATAATCCTATGTATGAGAGTGATGCAACAACAGGTTACAGCCATTACTACCGGCGCTACCCTGAGGCCCCAATCCACAGCAGCGCCAGTGCTGAGGCTTCTACGGACTTCAGCAGTGAGGAGATACGCCACATCTATGAGAACAGTGAACTCACCAAGGAGGTACTGTAGTGTATACAAGGCAGATGCTTAGACGATATCTGCTGTGCTTTTCATCTTCCTAGACATATGTCTATTAAGTAATGTTACCACAGGATGTGTGCAATGTAGATGTCAGATTCTCTGGTTAAAGAGATATTTTTATTAATTACAGTGATAGAAGTGTCTACTCATCAAAAAAGAACACATTATACTCAAACGCCTGGCCAGTGTCAGCATAAATTATGCTTAAGAAAGTCTATAAAATCTTTAAAAAAAGGGCCCTACTGTTAAATGCCATAAACCATTTTTTGGAACTACATAGAACATTTTTGTACCAATGCTACTGCACAAAATTGCTGATCAAAAACTGCCACAAACACTACTCCACAAGTGATTTTGAACATCTTCTGGATTTAAATTTTCAGTGTTGTGACAGAATATTGCAAATGAGAGTTTTAAAGGGACTGATGTACAATTTCTACAGCTGAAGTATTTGTTTTTTGCAGTAAATTACAGCTGCTGTAATATGCTGTAATCAAAGTAACAATTATTTACTGCACCTCCAATGTAAGACTAATCTAAATTCAAATAGTACTTGCAGTGTGCCTGAGGTTTGGTGTTCCATGTTTGTTATTTCTTTATGTCTGCAGGAGATTCAGGACCGTATTCGGATCATTGAGCTGTACGCAAAAGATCGCCAGTTTGCCGACTTTGTAAAACAACATCAGGCGTGAGTATAGTGTTTGTAAAGTTATAGGCCCATTTTTCCTTTACTTCACTTTTTGTCTTCACTTTGCTGTCTTTGTGTTTGTCACCAGTGCACTAGATACCCAGAGGGAGAGTTCATCTACATAAAGTTTTATAGAGGTATTACACATACACACACAAGCATAGCACCACCTGTAAGCAGGAGCAGTACATTTCATGCTAATGTTTATGGTCACACATCTTTGTGATAACACTGAATACAGTGGCATAATACTTATTTTAATACAACATATAAACATTGCAGTAGCTGAAATGGTTATTTTTTTCTATTTAAGGAACATGTCTCATCTTTGAAGAATGCCATTTGAATGACTACCAAAGTGCTGTGGGACAATGTGCTTGAAGACCATTTAAGACTGCAATCTTCTCCTTTCCATGGGGGATTTTGCCAACACCTTGTTGGTATATGGTATATATATTTATACAATGGCTGCTTTTTTCAAAGCCAAAACACACAATGCTAGGTCCTGAATGCATGTTGAATGAGACACTTGCTTTATCATCAGTGCCTTTTTGACTGTGTTTTAATGGACATGGTCTCAGCCTATCATGAGTTCGGAGATAAAGGAATCCTTATTGCTACTTGAAACTCTTTTTTTTGCTATTGTTAGTGTTTATAGCTAGGATTTAAACAAGTCATTTATTGATTGTATTGTATTGTATTTCACATTATTGTGAAACGAACTGTAGAACATTGATTATCTCTGTTTTGCTGGACTGTTGAATCTCTCGTTGGGAAGAAATTCTATTTCAGTCTTTAATGGCATTGCTGAGTTTGAGGTGCTACATGGTTTCAATTTCTTACATGCTTTTAAACAGGGCCAGAAGAGATATATCTGGGAAATTATTACACTTCACCTTAATATATCATTTTATCTGGCAGCTTTTTCTGAAATTATTACAACCAAATTGTTCATCCAGAGGATAACGGAGATAAATGAGAGCAAAGGACGAATGTAACAGAAAAGATTGGAGATGTATTACTTTTATGCCATATTTATCCCTAGATTTATCTTCAGTATCTCCAAGTCAGATATATATTCATGAACACTTACAGAAACAAATTCAGCAGCTGTGAAGGGCATGTAATACAGCTAAAATAAAGGTCAAACTCTAACAACTGAAATTCATTTATTTTCCAGATGTATTGTTACCTTGGATGATAACTGATGCTGACAGGTTAAGAGGTGACTAATTGCAGCTAAAGTTTTGTATTTTGTGTTTTTGTACTTTTAATTAAGTATAATTAATAATCGTAGAATTATTAAGCAGAGTTATGCCTCCATAAAAAGGCATTTTCTTTTATTTAATTGTTGTTTAATAGCATACCTCTATGCTATAGCATTTTTGAAACAATATATTTCCCAAACAATATGTAGTTTGTAAAAAACGGGAAAATGGGAAGAGTAAAAGTTGAAATACATACAGACATAGCTTGATCCTTAAACTCAGTGATTGCTTAAAATATAAACCATAAATTTTAACTCAATTCAGTTTTATTTATGTAGCGCCTTTTTTTTTACAACAGATGTTGTCACAAAGCCGCTTTACAAAGTCAGGATCCGAGCCCCTAATGAGCAAGCCAAGGTGATGGAGGCAAGAATCAACTCTCTAGCATAGAAATACAGCACAAAAACAGCACAAACCCATTTGAAATCTCTCTGAACCAGGCTAAATCAAAACAGTAAATTTCAATACTAATCTGGAAGGGCTGCAATATGGAAACCTCCTATAACCAAAGCATTGTAACTTGGTAAAATTATAACAAAACCTGGAACACGGAGCAGCAGAAGAAAGTTATATGGTATGATAAGTTGTCTAATGCCCTCTTTCAAGAGTTTCAAGAAGAACTGAGGCAGCTTTGCTAGTGTTTGACTGTGTATGTTTTCTTATTAGGTTTGTAGATTTAGATACAGTGCAATATAGAGAACTATGTTTCTCTGTCTTTTTATATGTGAACTGAGGTTGTTTTTACAATATTAAGCTGTAAATTCATTTTTGCAATACTATAAATCATACAACTCAGTAAAGATGAAATATAAATATAGATGTTTTTTACTGATCACTTTCAGCTCTTATGTTTTATTTTCTGTGTCTCCAGTAGAATACATTTTTTAGACCACACATGGAGTCGTAATCCTAACCAGGAAATTACTGGCCATTTTTGGTAATCCAGTAACCACAAATTTCTGTAAATGACAACAATGTTAAAAAACTGTTAATCATGATCTATGTAGGTAAATTGAAAGCTAATCCTGGGGCAGAATTCTTTTAGGTCTGACTTGTGCCTTAAAGGTTCCCATGCATACATATGAAACCTTGAAGTCATAAAGACAGCTTCTATGAGTGATTTGGGGGTAGAGTGTGTTCTTTTGAATGTGTGTCCTTTAATGATGAAGTCTGCATTCCATGTATTGGAACTAAATTAGGATTAAAGAAGCCTCACCGTGATTAGTCAAAGCACAGATTACAGAGATTACACAGCATTACTTAGAGTCTGTGGTAAATGTGTGTGTGGCTCCAGTATCACACACACACACACACACACACACTGAGCTGACTAATGCAGAATGACAGCTCACCTCCCAGCACTCTCCATCACAGCAACAGCAATATCCTATGATGTCATCACCTCCTGGTAGGACGCTCACTAGAAAGTGATCACAGAAACTTTTTACGATAAAGGATGAATGAGATGTAGAAAGAAAGAATTATTTTTTCTAAAACAAGGTTCTTGTCTAGATGGTTCTTGACATACAGGTCTATGTCCATTTGTTGGTGAAGAATCTTTATGTAAATATAAGCATTCTCACACTCCATCAAAAGGTTCTTAGGAAACAAAAATTAGTTCTAATTTTATTTATGATTGTTTAATAAAACTTCTTAGTTAGAACTGTACATTGTCTTCAATGATACATAACAGAGATACTAACTTCTAACTTTCTGTCAAACCATTGTCCAGTCAAGGATAATGCACTTGTGGTTGCCAGGCACAGGATAAGCCTATTGTTCAGGAAAGGCCAAAACATACAGTATTAATAGCAATTTGCGTGCCGATGAGGCTGAGATAACATTAACCCCCTGTGGTGCTTCTCAGCATGGACATTTCTAAATATATAGAGCCCTGATTGGCTAAAAGGGACCACCTTCTTTGCTGTTTTATCCCCACCCCCCACCTCTGTGTCTGTCTATCTCGGTCTCGGTCTCGGTCTCTCTCTCTCTCTCTCTCGCTCTCTCACTCTTCCCCATCCCTCACTCTTTACCCCTGTCCCTCTCTAATGTATTGTGTCCAATAAGCCACTTTTGGTGGTTTTCTGCTCCAACACACCTGATTCAAATCATATACTCCTTCTACACTTACATGCACACTTAAAGGAGAAATGCCACAGGATAAGGGTCACAATGGAGGTGTGGGTATAGCTTTCTATTTTAAACAATACAAAGCACATTTACTTCAATTTAATCATATGGTCTTATTCAAATAATTGTTTAGGAGAACCACTTTTGGTTACCTGAAATAGTGATTCCCAACTTTAGTTGTGGAGCCCATTGTAAATTAGACATATGTTCAGAAATGTGTACTGAGTAAGTGTGAGATACATCATTATAATGTGTGCTCAGCCATATTCTTTGTTTACCTTGTGGAAGAATGTTTGTTTCCTACTTATACATCAGAGGACTCAAATGACAAAACTGATGGTTCACTGATTTTGTCAACATTGAATGCCGTACATTGCAGCCAAATCAAAGGACATTCTTGGCAAACTTTTGTCAAGTACCTCTAGGGGGCAGTGTGTGTTTGTTAAAATTAGTGCCAGTGAGAAAAAGGAATTCCAGTAAAAACCATACACAGATCTTTTCACATAAAGAAACATTAAACATAAAATGTAGCTATATATTTTAATCTATCATGTTTAAATATTGAATGTTTAGAATGTCTGTGTGTGCAAAGTGTGTTACATGATCTCTAAAGAGTTGCATTAAGAGTATTTAATTAATCTAATTTCCTTTGCATATTAAGGTCAGTCAACTTCTTTAGTGTCTGTACAGATATACAAATATTTTCTCCTGAGCTGTAAAATTCTTTTCATAAGACAGTACTTATCCCCCATGTTTTGTGTATCAAACATGAACTTAACATGAACAACACAACTTTGGCCAAAAGGGACAAAAGAAGTCAAAAATTGCAGGTCTGAGAAAACTTACGCAACATTTAGAGGTCTTATTATTTGTAATGCATTGGAGTAGAGAGAGGGATTTCCCTGGGTTTTTATACAAGTAAATAGATATAAATCAACTTGCATCTGGTTTAAGGATACGTTTGTGTAATGTTACGCTGAACCGTATTCCTCTCTTAGCCAAAAGGTTTCTTTCTAACATTTCTGGCACACTGGTAACTGATTTATTGCCCCCTTTGGCAATATTCATCCCCATCCCATCTTTGCACATTGCTGACAGCTGCATCTAGTGTTCTCTTCCTGTCTTTCTTTGATGGACACAGAGTCAGATTCATGTGAACATGATCTCCAGTGAAATGTCCTCAAACTCCTCAAACAGAGGTCTTTTCATATCTTCGTTATTTCCCTAGCCTGCTCTAAAGGTTGATCCAAGTCTGTAGATTTGTAGAGCAGGGTTAATCTAGGACCAATTTTGGGGACCACTGGTGTAATCCATAGATTTTGTAATCTAAATTTATCTTATAATTTGTTTATTAATTTGTTTAAATTCATCTTATAATTTGTTTATATTTATTCTGCAGAAATTCAAGTGTGTTCCACATAGGTCTTTTATCTGAGCAGAGAGCTTTTGTTTTTGTGTCATCAGAATTAGCCCAACATCTTTCATAATGTTGTTGCTGCAGATATCACTAATGTGTACAAGGTACAGCTCAGCTGGGTGCCTGCTGCTATATGTGAGTTTTTAAAAAAGCAGCAACGTTATTTGAATCAATTTCAGTGTAATCAGAGCAATAAATTTAGACTTCTGATTGATAATGCTGGCTAGTGAATCAAACATTTTCTAGTGACCATTAATCCTGTGATTCATTGCTCTTCTGATCAGAAATTGTGAGCAGTCACTCTGCACTTTCTTTGTTTGATTCTGTTCTTGTAGACATGCAGAAGTGCCAAGCTATCAACATCTGTCTTGGAGATCGGCATGACAAACAAACATTAAATAAAATTGGATGCGTGAGAGAAATAGAGAAGAGAATGAAAACAGCCATGTTTCCCAAACAGCTTAAAGTGAGATTGTTAATGCATTGATCTAAGCTAAGGCCTGGAACTATACTAAGACATGGAAATGTTGGTGCAATAATATCAAAGAAGGCTCAGTTCCATCATCAATAAAAATCAGGCCTGGTGATGATATCCCATACTCAACAGGGAAGTCCCTTGTCAAAAATTGGATTCATATGTTGTAGGTGTGCAGCCTTATCAAACAAATTTTTTTTTTGGGCTTAAATGAAGTATACAACGTTTTCAAATTAAATTAAATTCCACCAAAAGGCTGCATACAAAACAGTAACATGTTGATGGATTATGAACTTAATGTCTAGGAGTGTTTTGTGAGAGTGTTTTCTTTCATCACAGCACTTCTGGTTAAAAAGTGTTTTGCAATTTTTGTAGACTAGCTGTTGTCTATGTAGCTAATTATGCTGTAAACACATCTGGGTGTGGTAGACTATATTGTCTGTGGTTGAATGTGAAAACATTAGTTCTGCTGTTTCAGACTGCCTTTGGCTTGGGGTTGCAACATTCTGGTTTGTAGAAACAGGGAGATTTTGTCTCCTTGCATAGTTACATATTGCAGTAACCTCTACATCATGTGTACTAAAGTGATTCTTCCCTGTAAGCTCAGTACAGCATGTGCTGGTGATGGATTCTTAAGCTTGATCCCCCAAAATTAGTGTACCCAATAATAAATGGAGAGAGGGCCATTCTGCCACATGGCTTACCTTCTTTATTAAAAATATAAGTCTGACATCATGCTCACGTCCTCATACCTGTGTGAGAACATGTGTGAACTAACAAGCCACATGCAGAAATGCTTTGCTATCTTGACGCTTCTCTTATACATATGAATGCAGGACCCTGGATTCCTCATATTTTTTAACTTCCCCTGTGCTTTTGGGAATGGGAAAACACTGTGGTGATTGTGCTGGAATTCATATAACATAAATATGATGTGCAAGTCCAGGCCTCAGAGAAAGCAAAACAGAAGGCCTAAAGCATACGCAGAAGTACAGCTGGTCCTCAGATGTTTCTGATGGATTCCTCAGAAATACTAGTACAGTGTGGCTTATGGACTTTAAAATGAACACGACTGTTCTGTTCTGAATAGTGTCTTTGTGAATAATTAAAAGGGCCTCTGCCATGTCATTTCATGCACATACAGTATGATGAGTGGAACTTATTGAATAATTGGGACCAAAAAGAGGAAATGCAGAAACAGATGACTAAAGAAAATGCACAGAAGAAAGAGAAATTAAACATGAAACAATGGAACACACAAGGATTAAACATTTAGAATGAACATAACTATTTTGGCTGTCTAAATTGATGATAAAAAAATCTGTTACAGTGAGTTCAAAACTGTACAAATGTTCTGACATGCTTACTAAATTAGTCTAAATTTTTCATGTGTGAATTGATAAGCGGTAATCAGTGGTATTTAAACTCTATTATCTGTATAGCATCATCGGGATAGATACATATCAGTGGGCCTTCAGTGCTTTATTTTTATTTTAGGGCCACTGATTTTCATCCAATGTTTATAGTACATGTAATCTTAGCTCAAGCTGAAACACACATATGCAGTTTATAAGAAGGGGCAGAGCAGGCTGTACCTGCTGCGGAGGTTCAGGTCTTTTGGAGTGCAGGGGCCTCTCCTGAAGACCTTTTATGACTCTGTAGTGGCATCAGTCATCTTTTATGGTGTGGTCTGCTGGGGCAGCAGCATCCCTGCTGGGGACAGAAAGAGACTGAACAGGCTGATCGGAAGGGCCATCTCTGTTCCAGGATGTTCTCTAGACCCAGTGGATGTTGTGACTGACAGGAGAATGGTTGGTAAGCTATCATCCCTGTTGGACAACATCTCCCACCTCATGCAGGAGACTCTAACAGCACTGAGCAGCTCTTTCAGTGACTGGCTACTGCACCCATGGTGTGGGAAAGAGAGATTTAGAAGGTCTTTCCTTCCAGCTGCTGTCAGACTGTACAACCAACACCTTGCAGTTTGATCACACACACACACAAACATACACATATATCCAAAACATCACAGACTGAAAACTGGATGTTAACATGCAATTTCTCTCATGTGCAATATCTCTCAGGCAATATTTCTTCACTGTGCAATATTCTTCTGTGTAATATTTTCCATTGTGTAATATTCTTCTGTTTTTCTCTGTGTAAAATAGGTGCAACTTATACACATATATAGGTTTATATAGAATCCTTCATACGCTAATGTCTATTTATATTTTTTGTAAAGTTTACTTTTTTATCTTATTTTGTTGTATAGTTTTTTTTTATAGTATCTATTGTACTGCTGTAGCAATGCAAATTTCCCACTTGTGGGGCTAATAAAGGTTTATCTTATCTTATCTTACAATCATATAATTGTGTGGTATGTGGTATTGTGTGGTAGTCATTTGTATAGTATTAAATAAAATTGTGGCACTTATTAAGACTTATTAACACATGCATCCTGTTTTTTATCCATGGTTATGACAGAAATACCACACACCTGTGGGACACTCATAGATCAATTTCTTTGTTCTTCTTCCTTTCATGCCCTTCATATTTTTTAAAATATCTTTCTAAACTTAAAACAACAGCGGAACCATAACTGAACCATAATGGATCAATTGAAAGTCACAACTGGGAAAATATGACATATTCAAAGTATGCTTTGAAAATTTAACACAAACATAAACAAATACAACACACATTATTTGGCAGATGTAATCTGCTGGAAATGGTTATGTTGCTTTAAGGATTCTTCCAGTCATATGGCTATAATACTGTGGCATTGAGAACACAATGCACTCTTTACTGTAACCGTCTGAATTATATGCATAAACATACTTCTCAGGATCTTATGAATGTCCTCATGAATTGACTTTTTTATTTAAATGTGAGTATCTTTTAGAGTTAAATGATCATTTTTGATACAGATATTCATTATGTAGTATGGTGTTAGTGAGTGTCGACGTTTCTTAAAGGAGAGGTCAGAATCACCTTTTATATTTTTAAAGGTTGTATTTAAAAGAGAGAGAGAGCAACTTCAAAGTAATTATCCCCTATATGCTCTAAAAGACAAGGTTAGGCAGAAGGCAGAAGTTAGGAGTGCAGAGCTTCAGTTTGCATTCAAGGTCTCTGAGCACATTGAATGATGATCAGTCAGAGATTATATACAAATCGGAATACTGTGTTTGCCACCTATCAAACCAGCTTTCAACCAGTTTCAACCAGCTGTGAGTTTCATGGGGGCAGTAGCGTAAAAAAGTCTGGTCTTTACAGTGTGACGACGGAGTGTCCTTGTTATGCGTAAGTTAAGATAGGGGCGAAATGGACATTTAATCTAAAATGCTTCATAGTTTTATGGCCTACAGATGGTGAGGTGTCAAGGGTTTAAGTAAAGTATTCAAACCCCCTTCAGTTTTTCACTCTTTGTCATATTACAGCCATTTGCTAAAATCATTTAAATTAATGTTCATTCATGTACACACAGCACCCCATATTGACAGACAAAAAAAAGAATTTTTGAAATTGTTGCAGATTTATTAAAAAAGAAAAACTGAAATATCCCATGGTCCTAAGTATTCAGACCCTTTGCTGTGACACTCATATTTAACTTATTGGGAGGACATAGTCACCCTCTGCAGCGAGTGGACGGTGCAACCATTTCACCCTCTACAGCGAGCGGCCGTGCAGCCGTTTCACCCTCTACAGCGAGCGGGCGGTGCAGCCGTTTCACCCATCTACAGCCAGTGGACGGGTCTCGACGGGTCAGCGCTGCTATCCTGCTGCATCTACCCAGAACATCTACCCTGAACTATTGTAAATAGTACTGTGTTTGTGAACTGTGAGTTTTGGGCTCGTTATCATTATTTGCAGGTTCTCTGGGTTTAAATGACCTACCTTCAAGTGACCATCCTTTCTTTGTAGAGATTATATCTCAACAGAACTCAGGGCACCCCATAAGGGAATATTTGAAGTGTGATGCCCATTGAAGCGGCAAGGGGGCGCTACAAAAATGAAGGCACCGCTGGGATCTCATTTGAAGGTTTGAGCACCCATTGTCTTGTTTCCTGCTGTTTTTGTTTTGTACATTGTTAAAAAGGGAGATACTTTGATTAATGCATAGCCTATTGGGGGAAAGTATTGAGTCTGAAGTCATGGAGCCTCAATTATACTCACCGTTTCTGTCAGAGCTGCTAAGATGGTGCAGGGGAGAAAATGTTGATGTAGACCATGGCATATTGGTTGTATGTGTCAGTGAGGATACTGCAGTGGGACAGATTGAGGATTCTCTGCATACTGTTCGCTGCTGGGGGTGAGTGAGAGTAAGAGGTAGAATTTTTAGCAGTGAGGCCGATGGTTTGATGGTCCTGTGCGAATGCAGGGAGAGAACAGACCCTCAGTTAGTTCCCCCTGAAATCCGGCCTAGGGCCAAATTCCACCTGCTCTTGAGGATTTTTCTACCAGGCTGAAAAACTTTTTGATCACAGAAGGTAAAAGTATAAGTGATTTACAAAGTTTTTGTGTCTCGTTCAGCCCTCAACAAGAGTCTGATGGGTCAGTTCTGCGTGTGATGGCCGAAGTAATGGGCCAAGTTAACAAGGGGCAGACAGAGAGCCACAGTTACCGCCGCCTTAGGGTCTTCTTGGGCATCAGTCCGACTCCTGCTGGAGAGGAGTCTATGGAATACTGGCTAGAACAGGCCTTGTTGATGGTTCAGGAGACTGAAATGCCTGAGAGGGAAAAGAGATGTAGAATATTAGAGAGTCTAAGAGGTCCTGCCTTAGAAATAGTGAAGGCGTTACGCCTCAGTAAGCCAGATGCAAGGCCTGAAGAGTACTTAGATGCTCTAGATAGTACATTTGGGTCTGCTGAGTCTGGGGAAGACCTCTGTTTTCCTTTTCGGCTAACACAGCAGAAAACAGGAGAGAAATTATCAGATTATGTTAGGAGGTTGGAGCCCATTCTGATCAAAGTGGTCAAGAAAGGTGGAATTCCAATTCAGGATAGAGACAAAGTGAGAATGGAACAGCTGCTTCGGGGATCAGTTGGTGCTGAGTTTATGCTGTTACAGCTACGGTTGAAAGAAAGGAGGAATAATCCCCCAAATTTTCTTGATCTGCTCTCAGAAATTAGGACTGAAGAAGAATATGAGAAAAAACGGCATAAAGTGAATGCCCGCGTTTAGCATGTAGCTACCCCAGATGACTTTGCAGACACAGATGGAGAGTCCATCATTTAGACAGAAACATACCTCTAAAGGGGATAATGACCACTATTGCTATAGATGTGGGAAGGATGGCCATATCGCCTCTGTATGTTCATCCCCTAAAGATGAGAAAAAGGTTATTAGGAGACTCATATCTTTGCAAAGCTAAAGATAAAGATAAACATATACCTAGCCACGGCTTTAAGAGTGAAACTGTTCATTGCTCAAGTAGAAACAGTCAGTGCGTGTTAGGACCACTGTCTCTCTCCCTGATGGTCTTATTGGCCCGGCATCCACTGTACAGCTTAAAGTGAATGGACACCCTTGTACAGCGATTTTGGACAGCAGATCGCAGGTGACCATAATCTTTGAGAAATGGTATGAAAAACACCTGTCTGGGGTTCCCATTCAGGCAGTGTCAGGTTTGGCTATCTGGGGTCTTAGTGATAAAAGTTACCCTTATTTAGGTTATGTTGTAGTGGTAATTTGGGAATTTGGTGGTAAATCAGTGTTGGCATTAATTTGCTCAGGTCCTAAAACACCAGACCAAGTACCAGTGATTCTAGGCACCAATTCTAGCCTGTTTCGTAGGCTTGCTGCTCTGTGCGGAAATGTTAAAAGTGAAGCTCTGGCTCATGCTAAGAATGTCTGGGGCTAGAGGTTTAGAGAAGGTTCTGGTTTGCAGAGTTCTAGTGAGGTGGGGTTAGATTAAACTGTGGGTGTAGTAAAATGGATGGGCCCTGGTCAGTTGACATTCCCACAACAGGAAAGTCATCATGTGCACTGCCAGGTGGATTTTTGTCATTCAACACCTAAAAGCATGATCTTGGTAGAAGCTAGTGATACCATGCCATTGCCTCAGGGCATAATGTTCCATCCAGTTATAGTGACAGCTGTCGCTATTGACACGAGATGTTTTTCACTTCTGCTACAGAATGAGATGAAAAAAGAAGTCAGTTTACGTCAAGGCACTCTTTTAGGAAGAGTACAGACCGCTGATTTGGCAAGTCCCCCAATGAGGGAGGAGATGTCAGAAGTGAAGGACCCGAGCTTGATGGATTTTGGTGACTCTCCCATCCCTCTAGAGTGGAAGGAGAGACTTAGAAAGGAACTATGTCACCAGCGTAAGGTGTTTTCACTCCATGAGTGTCAGGTTGGTCTGGCCCAAGGGATGGAACATCGAGTTTGTCTGTCAGACCCCCAACCATTTGGGGAGAGGTCCAGGCATATAGCACCGGCTGACATAGAGGATGTACGTAAACATCTGCAAGACCTGCTGGCAACCGGTGTTATCAAGGGGTCCCGAAGCCCATATGCATCCCCCATAGTGATTGCCAGAAAGAAGAATGGTAGCCTGCGTATGTGCATAGATTATAGGACTCTGAATAGTAAGACTATTCCTGATCAGTACACCACACCACGGATTGATGACACACTGGATTGTCTAGCTGGCAGCTGTTGGGTCTTGGTATTAGACCTCTGCAGTGGTTATTATCAGATAGCTATGGCAGAGGAGGACAAGGAGAAAACAGCATTTATCTGTCCTCTCGGCTTTTACCAGTTTGAGCGTATGCCGCAAGGGGTTATACGCCCCTGCGACGTTTCAGGGCCTGATGGAGAAGGCTGTAGGGGACCTGAATCTGTTGCAAGTCCTTGTTTATTTAGATGACTTGATTGTGTTCGGTGCAACATTGGAGGAGCATGAGGAGAGGCTCCTTAGAGTGTAAGATCGCCTTGAAGAAGTAGGCCTCAAGGTATCGTTGGAAAAATTTCAGTTCTGTCAACCTAAAGTGACTTATGTGGGTCACATTGTGTGAGCTAATGGGATAGCCACTGACCCAGCCAAAGTGGAGGCTGTTGCTAAGTGGCCACAGCCGACTGATCTAAAAGCACTGCGATCGTTCCTTGGATTTTGTGGTTGTTATCGCAGATTTGTTGCCAACTACTCAGCCATCGTGAAGCCGTTAACTGACCTAACCAGGGGTCATCCCCCAGCTAGGAAGGGAAAATGAGGTGCACTGAAAGACCTGCATTACTTTAAAGAGTCTGAGCCTTTCGGCTCTCGATGGACAGATGCTTGCACCAAGGCAATCATCAGGTGCCTGACCACTGCACCTGTATTAGCTTTTAGCAAACCCTATGTGCTCCACATAGATGCCAGCTTGAAAGGGCTGGGAGCTGTCCTGAACCAGGTCCATCCCGAGGGTCTGAGACCTGTTGCGTTTGCCAGTAGGGATTTGAATGCTGCAGAACAGAGGTATCGTATCCATCAGCTTGAGTTTTTACGTAGACCTCAAATGGGCTGTAGTAGATAAGTTTCATGACTATCTGTATGTGGTGAGATTTGTAGTGATGACAGACAACAACCCACTCACCTATGTGTTGACAATGGCAAAGCTTAATGCTACTGGGCACAGGTGGCTTGCTGCCCTAGCCACCTATGATTTTGAAATGAAATATCGCCCTGGGAAGACCAATGTTGATGCCGAATTGCTTTCTCGGAATAGGGATGAACAGGATAATGAGGGATGGAGAAACCTCGCACCTAGTGATTTGAAGGTCATTTGTGACTATGTGCGGGTGCAAGGGGAGTGCAGTAGTGTTGTGCATTTGGCAGATGATCTAGGGGTTCCAGCAGATGGCATTCCTAAATTGTATGCTTGTACAGCATCTCTACAGATAACTAGAACAGTTTAGCCGAGGAGATCTGCAGAAAGCACAGTGGGAGGATAGTGCCCTCAGAGTGGTCAGGGAGGCTTTAAACACAGGCCAGTGGCCGCCTAACTCAGAGTTGTCTGACCCTGATATCATTTTACTAAAACGGTAGGCGTAGAAATTGAGGATAGAATTCTTGGGTAGGATCTTTCTACCCAAGAAACTTAGAACACAAATCATGCATGCATTACATGATGAAATGGGGCATCTAGGGGTAGAACGGACTGTGGAGCTGGTCAGGAAGAGATTTTACTGGCCAAAAATGACTCAGACAATAATTAAGTATATTGGTGGTTGTGGGAGGTGTGTAATTTGGAAAAGTCTCTGCTTTCGGGCTGCTCCATTGCACCAAATCACATCTGGTGGTCCCATGGAGCTGGTTTGTATTGATTTCCTATCTCTAGAGCCAGACTCCAGTGGATTCGCCAACATACTGGTGGTCACAAATCATTTTAGTCGCTATGCACAAGCATATCCCACCAGGGATCAGAAAGCTGTGACTGTGGTGAAGATCCTGTTGGAGAGGTTTTTTATCCACTACGGCTTACCTGCTCGAATGCATTCCAATCAGGGCCGTGACTTTGAAAGCTGTGTAATCCGGGAACTTTTGCAGGCTTTGGGAATTCGTAAGTCCCGGACGACCTCTTGTCATCCTCAGGGAGATCCACAACCGGAGCGTTTAAATCGCACGTTGCTTTCAATGCTTGGGACGCTGAAGGACACTCATAAAAGGCAGTGGAGCCGCCATGTGAGTCAACTTGTGCACGCATATAATAGCACCAAGAATGATGCCACAGGGTTTTCACCCTACTACCTCATGTTTGGCCGTGAGGCTAAGTTGCCTGTTGATGTGTGTTTTGGTATTGATAGAGAGGGAGCAGTCAGTCATTCTCGCTATGGAAGGCCTAAAGATGGATCTTCAAAACGCATACGATCTTGCTGCCAAATCTGCAACACAAGTTCACTTACGGAATAAGAGGAACTATGAGAAGGTGCTACGTCACCAGGTGTTGGTAAAAGGAGACTGAGTGCTCCTGAAGAATTTAGGATTGAGAGGGAAGCATAAATTATCAAGTCGATGGAACCCTTTGCCTTATGTGGTGGTAAACAAGCTCCCTGAGCTATCTGTATATAAGGTAAAGCCTAAGAGTTGCATTGGGGAGGCTTAGGACTATCCATAGAGACAACATTTTGCCCATTGGTAGTATGGTTAGAATATCAGAGAGGCCAGATGCTCAGACTCCTCCAAACAAATCTGTGATTCGAGAATGGAGACGGTCAGGATCACACGAACCATGGGCTAGGGACGCTGATAATTTAGTCGATGAGACTAGTGAATCAGAGTGCGAGGTAAAATCTTGGTGTCGACTGAGAATAGGGCCTAGTGATCCTGGGAAGAATGTTTGGGAAGAGGGTCAAGAGAGGGTGTCTCTGCTAGCGGATGGTGCCTCAGAACCCTGTATAATGTCAGAGACTGAGGATGACACTGCAGATGCCAGTGAGAATGAGGTTGGTAATATTAATGATGAAGGACAACCTAGCGATGGAAGGGGTGATTCAGTGTCCAACAGCAACACTGCAGTTGTTGAGGATGAAGTTCAGATTGAACAGAGCTCCTCTAATGTTACAAAAAGATGCATTAAGCCTGTCGTTAGACTAATGTATGATGTGGGAGGGAAACCTATAGACCAGCCATTAACTATAGTCCATAGGGGGATAGTCATTAGGATTGGTTAATGAGAAGCCTGTCAGTTCCTGTCTAAGTAAGGTTTCAGAGGGACCTAAAACATTTAAGGGGGGGAGTGTAGCCCGTACTACAAGTTTTATTTGTTTTCTGGACAACATACTGTGTTTAAATTGAATGTATTTTATTTTACAAATTGTATTAGAATTATTTTTTGAAGTCTGCGAACTCTTAAGTACATTGGTTGCTTGGTTATGTGGGAGCCAATGACAAGTGGTGAGTGGCAGGAGCTAGGGGCTGCGCACGGGAGAGACAAGAGAAACAAGGACGGGAGAAAATGGTGGAGAGGAGACGGTTAGTCTAACCTCAAAAACACTGATCTGACTGTTGCAAAACTCTACCTCCAGGTTATTAGAGGGGAGTTGAACTTGTGATTGTCGGATAGACATCTTGTTGGGAGGACATAGTCACCCTCTACAGCGAGCGGACGGTGCAACCGTTTTACCCTCTACAGCGAGGGGGCGGTGCAGCCGTTTCACCCTCTACAGCGAGCGGGCGGTGCAGCCGTTTCACCCATCTACAGCCAGTGGACGGGTCTCAATGGGTCAGCGCTGCTATCCTGCTGCATCTACCCTGAACGTCAGGACAGAGTTTTCATCTACTAGCACTACTACCAGGTAACAGGCATGCCATTTTATTTGTGCTCATCCAAGTGAAGGGGCCATTTTGTTTTCGGCCACCACGGACCCAAGCAGCGTATCAGGCCTGCAACGAGTTCACTGTGTGTGCTGACTATTTGCTTAGTTGCTTGACTGACTGACAGACAGACATTATTTGGTTTATACACGTCCAGAGAGGACTATTGTAAATAGTACTGTGTTTGTGAACTGCTTGTTCGACCAGTTTGGACAGTATTCCTGATTATTCCTAAAGGTGTACTGTTTATCTATACTATTTTTGAGTTTAGTAAAAAAGGAGGCTAGAAAATACGTTTACAAGAAACATGATTTTGCTTAGAGAATAGCAAAACAACTGTTGAGAATACAGTTTTGTTTATTGTGAATTTTTAAGTCTGTCTTTGTGTGCTGCTTTAATCAGAGCTGCTTTTCTCATTTTCTTAGATTGTTTGCAGGTTCTCAGGGTTTAAGTGATCTACCTTCAAGTGACCATCTTTTCTTTGTAGAGATTATATCTCAACAGAATTCAGGGTGCCCCATAAGGGAATATTTGAAGTGTGATGCCCATTGAAGCGGCAAGGGGGCGCTACACACAGATCTGGCCAAGGTTACAAAAAAAATTCTGCTGCACTTAAGGTTCCCAAGAGCACAGTGGCCTTCATAATCCTTAAATGGAAGACGTTTGGAACGACCAGAACCCTTCATAGAGTTCGCCGTCTGGCCAAGCTGAGCTACCGGGGGAGAAGAGCCTTGGTAAGAGAGGTAAAGAAGAACCCAAAGATCACTTAGGCTGAGCTCCAGAAATGCAGTCAGGAGATGGGAGAAAGTTGTAAAAAGTTAACCATCACTGCAGCCCTCCACCAGTCAGGGCTTTATGGCAGAGTGGCC
>JBBPDA010000003.1:3691856-3708128 GCA_037974385.1 Arnoldichthys spilopterus
CGTGTTTGCACCCCTTGTCGGAAAGTTCACGTGCTGGTGGAATTTGGGGAGAACGGACTTGATGTTTGCGTGGTTCAACTGCAAACATCGTAGTGCCAGGTAGAGCAGTCGGTTTCTCCATACAGACTATTGCTGTTTAGTGTTCTTCTGATATTGGACTCATGAACATCAAGCATTTGCCAATGTGAGACACCCAGCTGCTTAGAAGTTCCTTTGTAACCTCTCAGACTACTGCACATCTTGCAGTTGGAGTTATCTTTAATGGTCAGCCAAGCATGTGTCCCTGTTCTTTAAATAAAACAAGGTCTCCTACTAACACCTGATTGTCATCTGATTGATAAACACTAGACTCTAATTTCAGGTATGTGTAGTTTTAAACAATTGCAGCATAAGAATAGTTTTCTTTTGGTGCTCTCAGTCCCTGCTATGTTTGGAACTATGTTACAGCAAATATGTGAAATTGTTGAGGGCAGAGGACTAAAAACCACTTTGAGATTATATGAGAAAGAAAGGAATCTTACCAGGGTATTGCATGCCATATTGCTGCTGAGTGGTGGCTGGCTGCTGGGGAGGATATCCACCTGGAGCCTGATACTGTTGATACATCGGACCTGGAGGTACATGGTCGTATACATATATAATTCAATCAGCCAATATGAGCTTTAAAAATTTACATTGTGTGATATCCAATCATTACACATGTGCATTGTTAAATGAATGTTACAATAATCTCTTTGAGACAGAGCGATAAGGTCAGGTTCATAGTCAATGCTTCAATACATTAAAGTTCTTCCAGATCAAACTCAGCAACCCATTTCTTAATGCACCTTGCATTGTGCACTACAATACTGGAACAGGTATTAACATAAACTGTTGCCACTCCACCCAGAAACACACAATTTCCTAGAACGGGATCATAGACAGCAACATTAAAATTATCCTTCCCTGGAACAAAGGTGCCCAACCTAAAACTTAAACAGCCTCACAACAAAATGAGATGTTACAATTGGCCATATGCATTCAGGCAGATAGCGGTCTCTAAGCATTTACCAAACCCAGATTTGTCTCTCCAGAGGTAGCAGAGAACTCATTAGGAAGCACTTTGGTGGGTAGGTAGCTGTCCCCATCCTATGAGCTGTTGCTCCTAGACAACCAGGGCAGCTCTAGCAGGACAGACATTTGGAATGTCGCTATGCTCCTAATTCAATTGCCAGTGTTTCTTTAATTTGACCATGCAGTATTTGCTCAATTTTTGGCACTTACTAGCAATGGGTGTGGTTGAAATATCCAATCAAACTATATACATTTGTTTGGGTAATAAAGTGTATAAATACTGCTAGTGTACCTGCAAAGGCCTTGGAATGCAACCAAATAAACAGACAGTTCTGGATGGCTAAAGTGAAATAAATAACAATAACAAAATCAAAGCATACATTCACACATCATAAAGATTTGTCATTTGCATTCCCTTGTGTATGCACATTTGTGTCAAGTCAAGTTTATTTATATCGCTTTTTTACAACTGATGTTGTCATAAAGCAGCTTTAGAGAACCTGTGTTGGAGCCCCCAAAGAGCAAGCCAAAGGCTACAGAGGCAAGGAAAAACTTGTGTGTATGTATCTGCTAGTCTGCTCAACAGCTGTACAGCATACAAGAAAGAGAATGCTCACAACCATCCAACAACCATGGACAAGGTTGGACCCAAATCAAAACACAAAAACACATGCGCACGCACATGCACTGAACCCCCACCCAACTCAAACAAAACTGGAATACAGCAGTTCTCCAAAGACAAGTCAGAGTAGGTTCAGTGTTTTAGTGGACAGCACTTAGTAAAAATGAAAAGTGTCTTTGTATTGAAATCCATAGCAGATTACTGGAGCAATAGTAATAAAGTGGCGAACTGCATCAATAGTTCAAGTTCTATCTCTGTGCTTTCTATATCCATGGTGACCAGCAGCACAAACTGCAGAGGCCAGAATAACACTACAGTTTCCTCACATGGACTCAATAGATGTGTAAGTTCTGTGGAAATCTGTCAAAACCAAATACAGCATGACAGAGGAAAACATGACGTACCTCACCAGCACTTAATCTTTTGATCTACTTTTTTTTCCATGCGGGACCACTCTGTCCTGAGAGATGAAGTCACTTCAAAACAATGTAGGTCACAATTTAAGGTTACATTTCCCAGAAAGTTCCCAGAGTGCCTTCGCAGCATTTTCGTTGATTTTGTTCTATGATTATTGGATGTAGATATGTGTATCCACATGCGCAGGTGGGACCCAATGTTGCCAACTTCAGGATTTCATTCTAGAAAAGTCAATGTATTTTACTACCATATTTTCTTCTCCACCTCCATAAACACAGTATTTGCAGACTGATATGGTGTTGTGTGTGTGTGTGTATTTACCATCCATTGTTGAGGTGGGAGGCTGCTGGACCCCGGAATAAGGTGGTGGACCCTGGGGTGCAGCAGCAGGAGGGTGAGCAGCTGAGGAGGAGGAGTTAATACTGTCAGGAGTACCAGAGCGCTCTTCCACTGCAGCTGCTACTGCTGGGGCTGAGAGACAGAAAGGCAGAAAAGGCAGAGAAGCAGGTGGTTGAACATTTACTTTGATTTTGTGTTATGACTACTGAGCATAGACATGGATATCTGTCCACCAGGTGGACCATCTCTTACATTAATTTTACATTAAAGGTCTGTATCTCAGGTTTTTACCAGTGTACTGAATGACTATCCTTGAATTCTCAATCTGGTTAACAATAAGGTAAGAAAAGAATTGTTTCTTTTACTATATACAGACAACACTCCAAAAAAGGGCTACCCACTTTCTTTACTGTACAAGTATAAAGATGTAATTTTGTAAAATAGTAGATGATTAAATATAAATACAAGTAACTAGGCACCTGCTATGACTGTGCTAAAAGTCTGGATTTGGTTATAATAAGTTAGGGAAAGAAGTGTTCTTTATTTGCAAAGAGAACTGAAGTGTGTGTGTGTCATACCTGGAGCAGGCTCATCAGACAGGCCAAATGCTGAGATGACATTCTTGCTGACCTCTTCTTGGTTCTTCAGGGGGTCAAAGGCAGACATGCTGGCAGCACTGACTGGAGGGGCTTGCTTCACTGCAGAGTCAACAGCCTCTACACATTCTGTAGAACATTGCACACAGACAAGGGCACCCATTAGCTAGTAACGTAATCTGGGTATGTATCTATGTGACTGATAAAGGAAACGAAAACATGGTGGCTTCTGCATGTCCAGTGGCAGTGCTTTTATGTTTTCCCCTCTTGTAGTGTGTTATGTGTATCCATGGGTTGTATTTAATGCTAGTGTGACTACATAATACCAAGCCTTTTCTCTTGTATACCAGTTTGTGGGTTGTTGCTCTCCAGTACAGGTTCGGAAGGTGGCTCCAGGCTGTCCAGCAGGCTATTGATTTTGTTCCTCAGCTGGATCAGCTCCATGCGCAGGTGCTTCACCTGAGACGACTCCAGTGGCCGTGGCTGTCCATTTACTGCACACACACAGCCATTCCATCCATCAACATCCTGAGATCAGTGTAGCAATATGCACAGCAGAAGGATATTTAGGAGATTGTATGATAAACAAGATCAAGATAGATAGCAAAACAACTGAGTCTGCGCCATACAATGCAGTTTTCTGTGTTTTAGGAGCATTGCAGCTTGACTCCAAGATGCACACTCATGAGCACTGGCAGCATATTCAGACCCAACCCCTTACTCCAGTCACACGTTTGGAACATGCTTGTGCACGTGAGGTTGTGAGGCCATGAACTTTTTTCTAGCTTAGGCTAGGAAAAAAGCTAGAGGAAAAAAAGGGTTCTGTTTTTTCATCCTTCTCCCTTCCCATCACCCTCCTTTAGGTCTCATTTGAAATCTGCAGCATAGGAAAGGGCTGTAACAGAAAACAGGGACAGGAAATAACCTAATTTGGCCCAATGAAAGTGGTCTCCCTGTCTCTGTCTAACAATATCACATTTTGACAATAATTTTATTAATATAGAGCATTCTACAATTGACATTATTACAAAAAAGCTTTTTCTAGAATCTGGGTCAGAGCCCCTAATAAGCGAGGCGACTGAGGTAGAAAACTTGGGAGGAAGCAAGAGGGGAAACCCATCCTCCTCTGACCAATACCGGATAACAAGAAGAAAAAGAAAACAAAAGCCTTGAACAAAAAAGACAAACACAGAGAGAATATGATCGAGATAGAAAACACACGATCAAAAAACCTTAACCAAGGGTTAATATGCACCCATGACCCCACTTCAGCACCATTTTAGAGCCCACATCATCATAAGTAAGCATGAGAATATACTCTCATTACCAGCATGAGTCTGTATTCCCTGCCAGTCACTAAAATCTGAAACTACTTTTAAAACTGAGCTAGTGTGACACCTTCTGGCAAAATGATGCATTAACAAAATCCCTACAGTTTTGGCTTTGAGATAAGTAAAGAAGGTTTATTAAGTGCTTATAGTCACAAAGCTCTGCACAACAATTACAAATGTAGCATATTTTAAAGCAGGCTAATCAAAACATTCTAGACATTGTCCTATTAGGCTGGAATTTAAAAGGGTGAATTAATAGCCTGAATATTCAGTTGATTACAAAACTATGTAATAAGCTATGATGAGCTGAAGGCTACTCTTCCTTCTTCATTTACATGGAGTGAACTTCCACTGGTACACTGACAACACATATATTTAAGCACAGCCAGGTGACAAACACCAGCTTAATGTAATTGAGGAATTTGTAATGGACATTAGAAAGTGGGTGCTCCTACTACTCAATTCTGATAAGACAGAAGTACTCATAATAGGACCACTTGCAGCTTGAATTATGCTGTCCATGTGTCTTATGTCTTATGATCGGTATTATGATCAACTATGTCTACTTCGATTAAAAGGTTCAGGTCTTTTGCTGGTACCCAACGTTCCAAAGGTCACAGAAGGGGCCAGAGCTTTCTCTTTTAAAGCCCCACAGTTACGGAATAATCTTTCAAATTATGTTCGGGACTCAATATGAAGGCTGAAAACATATTTGTTTAGTCAAGCCTTCTCTCAGTTCTAGATAAGGGGTAGATCTGGAGAGTTCTCAGTCATTGAGGATTCTGGTAAACTGGGATGTTTGGATGCTGTAAAGCTGTTTTGTGACAATGTCAGTTATTTAAAAAGTGATATAAAAAAAACTAGACTTGACATTTTCAAGGGTATGTAATATGGGTTTAAGCTTTTTTTTACAGCGCTTAATACAACTGATGTTGTCACAAAGCAGCTTTACAGAAACCGGGTCAGAGCCCCCAAAGAGCAAGCCAAAGGTGACAGAGGCAAGGAAAACTCCCTAGCTGTAGGAAGAAACCTCAGGAGGAAACAAGGCTCAGAAAGGGGGAACCCATCCTCCTCTGGTCGAAACTGGATAGCAATAACAAAAAAGAGAAAAGAAAAGGAGAAAAAGAATAAATAAAATAAATAATAATAGTTCTCAGTATAAATGGGCAGCAGCAGGTTCTTGTGTACAGGTGCCGCGATGACTTTAGATTAGATCGGTGGGTGGGTGAGTGAGTGAGTGAGTGAGAGAGAGAGTGAGAGAGAGAGAGTTAGTGATGCTGAAATATGGTCTGAGTGCAGGCAGGAGCTCTGGCAAGACTCGCTATGACAGCATAACTAAAGGGGAGACCTAGAAAGAAACACATACATGAGGGCATCCTGGGGCATAAGGCAACACACAACAAACCTGAGTGAGTGGTGGTGGTGGTGGTGGGGGGTGCCTTTTGATTTAAGTAGGTGTGGTGGATCATAAGAGACAAGGTGTTCACTCAGATACTGTGGTGCAAGATCGTTCAGTGCTTTATAGGTCAAAAACAGTATTTTATAGTCAATGTGAAATTTGATCGGGAGCCAATGCAGATGAGATAAAACGGGAGTGATGTGATCGTATCTTCTGGTTCTAGTAAGGACTCTTGCTGCAGCATTCTGGACTAATTGGAGCTTGTTTATGCACCTATTAGAACATTCAGACAGCAGAGCATTACAATAATCTAAACGAGAGGTAACAAAGACATTAACTAGTTTTTCTGCATCATGTATTGACATTATATTTTTTATCTTAGCAATATTTCTGAGATGAAAGAAGGCAATCCTAGAAATATTATCTACATGAGCTTCAAATTAAAGATTGGGTTCAATGATCACACCAAGATCTTTCACTGCTGCGCAAGATGAAACACAATGGCCCTCCAAAGCTAGTGTGTGATTAGGCAGCTTACTCCGAGCTACAGGTGGCCCTATTATGAGTAGTTCTGTTTTATTGGAGTTGAGTAGTAGGAAGTTTAGAAGCGTCCACTGTCTAATGTCCTTTACACATTCCTCAATTAAATTAAGTTGGGTGTTTCTCACCAGGCTGTGCAGAAACATACAACTGTGTGTCGTCAGCGTAGAAATGAAAGCTTACTCCATGTTTTGGAATAATATTCAATATTCAAGATTCAAAAATAATAGAGCAGGGGGCTAAAATTGAGCCTTGTGGTACATCAAAATTTACCTTGGTGTGTGTAAAGAAGTCACCGTTTATATCTACAAACTGATATCCCTAAGTCAAATAAGACCTTAAGCACAAAAAGGCTGTTCCCTTAATACCAACATTTTCTAGTCTGTCGAGGAGGATGGTGTGATCAATGGTATCAAAGGCTGCACTAAGGTCGAGTAAGGAGACACAGCCCTGGTCAGATGCAAGTAGAAGGTCATTTACCACCTTTACCAGTGCTGTCTCTACACTATGATGAGGCCTAAAATCTGATTGGAATATTTCATGAATTTTGTTCCTATGTAGAAATGAGCATATATGTCCTAAAGCCTTTTCTAGAATTTTTTAAATAAAAGGGAGGTTTGATAGAAAGCTGGAAGGGGTCAACGTCTTTTTTTTTTTTAAACAAGGGTTTATCAACTGCTAACTTAAAGGCTTCAGGTACATAGCCAATACTGAGAGAAGAATTTATTATTCTGATAAGAGGTTCCATTACTATTTGTAGTATTTGTTTTAAAAAGTGCATAGGTAGGGGATCTATGATGCAAGTTGATGAGTTTGAGGAAGAAATTAGTGAAATGAGTTCGGTTTCTTGAAGAGGAAAACAACAATCTAATTGTTGATCTGATGTAATGTATCTTTTGCTGGCTTACAAAAGCTATACATTTTACCAGATATGTAACCTAACTTCCTGACCTACCTACGGACTACCACTGATCTGATAACACAACAAAAACTTTTCTACTTTTCCACTGAGCACACATTTTTTTTGTAATAAAAAGCTTGAACATTAAAACAATTATAATTCCATAAAAAAAACATAATTCCAAGTAAAAACATAAACAGCAGCCTTTGTTAGCTTGTTTGATAGCTGCAGTGTGGCTTTGTGGTTTTCAAGCCAAGAGTTGGGAGTTTGTGCCCCACTCCCATCAGTTTGTGAACAATGGTGGCCTAGTGGTTAGGACACTGTCCTTGTGAACAGAAAGTCACAGATTCAAGTCTCAGCCCGTGTACCATTAAAGTAATGGTAATGTACTGTACACTGCTCCCTTGGAACGGTTGATAGCTGCCAACTGCTTCGCCTGTACTGGGTCACAAAATGCAGAGGTCACAGTTCACGGTGGTGCACTGTTGTTGTATTTGTCCATAAAATCAACACCATCTGATTAATATTGTGCAGATTCCATGGAGCCAAAACAGCCCTGACTGTGGTGCACTGTTTGTTCTGACCCCTTTCGCAGGTCGCAGGTTCAAATCCCAAACTGGACACTACTGAGGTACCCTTGAACAAGGTATCATCCCACTACACTGCTCCCCAGGTGCTGTTGACAGCTGCCCGCTGCTCCCGTATGCACGTGTGATGGGTTAAATGCTTATGTTAGATTTTGTTGTGGTGCTTGAGTGTGTTCAAAATGACGGTCACTTTCATATTCTCCAAAGAACAGTATATCTTTTGATATTTATGTTAAATAAATGACTGAAAAGGTTACTTCTCCCTAGTAGTTTTGTTGAAATATTTTACCTTTATCTGTGGGCACTGCCATGCTACTCAGCCACCCTTGTGCTCATTGATGGTTTAAATCACGGTCAATGCTTGCACGTAAACAAGAAATAAATCCAGAGGAAATTCTACAAAAAAATCTAAATACTTAACAGAATGACCATGTAAAAGCAGTACAAGACATTGTATCTTTTCTTACCTGTACATGATTCAACTGCTAAGAAATACATATTCAAATTTAGAAAGTAAAGAAAAATAATTTGGCAATTTACAGCAAATTCCAGTAATTTTTTCTTAAAACACATTTTAAGGCAAGTTAAAATCAACATAAAAGGACAAAAAATAATTTAAATACATAAAAGTGCAGAACTGTGTGCTAGTTTAATAATTTTTTTACTAACTGATTAACTGAATGCAGCAGAAAATAAGGCAGTTATAGTTCCTTTATAAAAATTAGAGATAATTGGATTACATCCAGTTTCCATGAGGAGATGGTTCCAGGAGTGGGCAGCACAGTGACTAAATGCCACATCCCCCTGTTTAAAGATATGTCTGGGCCCCACTACCTTACCAGCTCCTGCTGATGTAAAAGACCCTTCAGGGTGATATTCATCAATCATTATAGAAATACATTTAGTGCCCAAACCATTGAGTGAGTTAGAAACTATAAATAACACTTCGAACTGTGTTAAGTTACGCTGATTTTGTGAAATACAAATACTCAAAGCTCAAAGGTTACATTAATTTAATAGTGGTTTTAAACTTGGCCTATATATGTTGGCACTAAGGATGTCCTTATCTGAGCAACCATATTGGTATAAAGGCGGATACTGGCCCAGAACGCTAGATCAGACAGGTGAAGAAAAACATAAGATCTTATGCACCCAGTGTGTCACAAGATAACAGTAGTTGCCAATCTGTCACATGAGACTGAGTTAGCAGTTCCAACACCTGACGCCACATGTTGTGCTACAGCCAGGTTAGGGCCCATCACTTAATTGCTTTTATATTGAGTCACTATTTGAAAGACTGCAATTTTCACATGGCAAAGGCTGCTTTTTTATTGTATCCAATACCGACACATTTTCATTGATGGAGTTTAATACTATTAATAAATAATTATAAAAATCCTGCAGAGCTTAAGAATTGGTGCTTTGGCACATTAGATACACCAGTCAAGCCGCAAGTCTCAAAAAGAATCTCAATTTATATACATATTATTCCCAAATCGTTCTGCCCTAAGCCAACTATGCTCCAAATGCTACTTCAGATTCTGAAAGCAGCTTACACACTGTACAATTCCAACATCTGACAATGCTGCCTTTTAATCACCTCACACAAACACAAAAACACATTTTAACACAAATCACTACAATACAATCTCTATTAATAATCTCTTTAATGAGGTGAGGGTGAAGTAAGCCTCACTTCAAAATTTTGCACATCATCCCTACATTTTGCAGATATGACAATCTGGTGCTTGCATAGCACCATTGTGTCCCGTTTAAGGTGTAATTGAAAATATTAACATCAGCTTTGTAGATTCCTCCCCCTTGCTCATTAAAGGCAAGCACTGCAGGAAGTAGTCAAAAAATAGACATTAAATGGGCTCACAAAGTCACCTGTATGAGTTATTTTATACCACAATCAATTCCAGCATACACACACACAAGCCCACTATTCCTGATATGTTATGTGCGTGTGCTAAAATGTTTTTTTGCACATATCTGAAATGGTTTTGTTTACATTGTTGCTGTTTAAATTGTTTTAACTTTAATTTTATTTGTTGTTTTAGGTACTGCAGTGCCTGTTATCTTTGTTCATGAACAGTGATAAGTCTTTTATAACTAATTGCTGTTGCAAATGATATAATGAGAAAGATTTGGTATGTTTTCCATTTGAGTGAGATGTTTCTAGGTGGCTGGTCAATCGACCATCATGAGCAAAGTGCTTCCATAGACTGTATAATTATGTGAATATGGCCAAAAATGATATAACTATTTCAGTGAATCTTCCCTTTATTTTGCAACAAAATACACCACCTCATCTGATATAGCCTCATATACTCTTCGTGAAATTCCCTAAACTTAATGCAATTAGGTGTATACAAAACAAAAACAAACATAACAATTAGAAATATCCAATGAAGCAAAACTTCTCTGCCAATTATTTGGCTTAAAAACAACTGTAGCTCGGTTTGAAATTTATGTTCTGTATCAATTAATTCAACAAAATGAAATCAACCACCACATATAAAGTGTACTGCACAGTATGTAAATAGAAAACAATTATAGTCGTTTTATATGTTTGTTTTGTTGTAAGGCGTGTAACTCCCTAAAGTCTTGGAAATGCCAAGCGAATCAGTGTTTCCCTGCATTAGAAGTCGCTGTTCCTGTTTTTGTATGAAACAATGTGTTCATTCTTCAGGTAGCTAAATAAATACAACATATTTCCACCTCTGGCGATCACACATCCACAACTGATATGGCTCACCACGAATAGCTATATATAAACATATAGCCAAAACTGTGGTTTTGGTATCAGACTGGAAGTGAAAAAGTGGTATTTCATAGGGACATCTCTAGTTAACACAAAGGGAAAAAGAGTGAAAATGTAAAAAATAAATTCAAAGTTTACCATTTTACAATAAACAGAATTTGCAACAAGGGACAATATTATGCATGGGTACAAAAGGCCTATTTACCAAATGCTCAGTCTTTGCAAACAAGGCTTAAGGCTCAAGCAAGCCTCATCACTTTGTAAGAGAACTGTCAATCATTTCAAAACATTTCTTAATGCAAGATTATAATCTATTTAATCCATAGCCACATGGACTATGTACTGCTGTAAGATGAATGCATATTTTATCTTGTTTTAGTATAAACCAATGCTTGCAAAGACAAAAACAAAATCCACTATTCAGACTGTTATCAATGAAAAGTGCATCAGTGCCCACAGCACGGGTGACGTACTTATGTATACAGGTCCCATTACTGTTGGGATTTGAGAGAAATATATGTTGTACTTGACTGGCCTGCCAGGAGTACAGATCAAACACACTTGCAAAACAGCAACAATTAGTACCCTCAGTTCTCAACGATTACAAGTTGAATTAAAAGGAAAGGTGATGTAGGACAGTAGTAAACATGCCTATGCCCAAAGTGTTTTGTGTGTGTTGCAGGTATCAAATTTTAAATTTGTTTTTATTTACAAAACATTTAAGTTGGTCATTTCAAAATTGCATTTTTTTAATGTCCCAATTTTTCCAGAAATGAGGTTTATGTTAATATACTAGCTACAAACTTTAATCATGAGCTAATATGTGCTTTCAAGGAGCGTGTTAACCCCACTCAAGCCCCAGCCCAAGCCCTGCTGCTAGCTTAATGTGTTTATTGCATCTCATATAATATTAGCAATATAATATATTTGGTAATGCATATACTCCAATCTGTTGAAAACACTTTATTGTTCAGTGTCTCATTTGTATCAAACCAAGAAACCTGTCTGAAACAATATAATGTGACACTTTCACTATATTTTCATTCTTAAGACATAGATTCTATCCTACTGAATGCTACTATAAAAATATTTCTCATTTACAAGCAATGCAAAACAAAAACTAACACCAGGACTCCTACCCTATCACGCTTCCCTCTGACTATGCTATTAACTCAGGGACATTACATCATCACAGCTGGAGAGAGATTATCTGCTTACAGAACAATCTGTCCATAAAAGTGTGATCTTAAAGCTTAAAGTGCTGTGGTTGGTACAGTGAAAGTCAGGGTAAGACTATAATTTGACTATGATGTTTACATAATTAAGCAGGCATATTTACTTTTAACCAAAATTTGTAACAGCACTCAAAGAACCTGCTATGCAAATGTTATGTACAGTCACTCAAGATCCAGGCTGTAAATAAGGTTGCCTCAGCTAAACCAAGTAGTTTTGGAAGCAAAAGTGGTCAAAGTTCTCCAGAAAAACTTACCAAACAAAGTGAGTTTCAATATTCTGCTGCACTGGATGGCAAAGGATAGGTCAGAGCTGTCAAAAATGGTGATAAGGTCATCATCTGTGAACAGTGAACAACGATGAAGAGGTGAATCATGGGTGAATGGTGAATTTGGCAAGAAATGTACACAATCTGGTTCTTCAGCAAGCTTCAGGGATGAATTAGAAAACTGCTTTTTTATCTGGACCCCCATATTACCATTACAATAAGAGACTTTTAAAGCAATTTTGAGACATGCATCTGTGTTTTAAGGTCTATTCATGATATAGTGGACATCATGTACAGATACAGTCAGAATGATCAATCCTGATCAATACATTGAGATCAATACATGTCTTTTAATCCAAAATTAGAAAATTGACAAGAGATTATCATCTAGTTAAATAGCAAATAACTGTCAATTTGTTTTGTTACTCTATCATTGTCCTGTGTAAAACAGATCAAATGTCATCCCTGCCTCGCAGCTGTTCTTTTAGTTGTATTTGTTTCCACATGCCAAAATTGTCAGATTCTTTGTCAAATTTCCGACCAAATTTCTGTTTGAATTTCATTTCAAAGAATTTGTAGAATCGAATCATTGTTTTAGAGTTTGTTGAGTATAAACACGCTAATGCAAATGAACATGTACAAATGTTTCAGCTTCAGATCTAATGACAAGGGGCAGCAAGAATGCTATATCGAAAATCCAATTTTAGCCTATGAATAGCTTTCTTCAGACTCTTAAAAAATGTACTATTATGATGAGCTTAAATAACCTTCATCCTTGTATTTGATGGTGACTTCATCACTGCTCTGGAGCTGGCCACGGAAGACACGCTGCATCATAAGCAGCAGCTCATCGTAGGTAATGTCCTCATTGTGAATGGGGATGCGACGAATATCATCCCCCAGCTGAGCCTTAATAATCAGCTTCCCACTCAGGTCCAGCTGGCCATTCATACTGGTGAGACACAGACACAGTTTCCCTGAAACAGGTGCAAGCACACTGAAGCAAATAAATAAAATGCACATGTCCAGCTGTTCATGGACTATGCGTTAGGTAGGGTTCAGAAACTAAGAGACAGGCCAAACTTCCAGTGCATGTTAACCTTAAAGGAATACAGACTTTGAGTTGTTCTAGCACTGCAATTAGAAAAAAGAAATTCACACTAAAAAGTCATTATAAAAATGTAACTAAATATAGGCAAGATTAGACTTTGTTATTTCACAAATGTCTGATTGCAATTATTTAAGCAGACTGCAATTATTTTCGATGGTTGTTACCTTTAACAATTATATTTATGTACCACAACAAACAGAAAGTGAATTGCATTTTCATTATATGGGTTGAGGCAAATACTCTAAAATAAAGCAAAAAAAATATTAACTGAGACAAGAGTCTTACAAAAATCCAATATCATTTGACTGGTGCTGTAATTTCTTTAGAAGGCAGCTGTAAGTAATGTTAATTTTTATTAGTTATATAAGTTTTGTCTATTGAAAGATAGAAGCTAGTTAGGAAGCAAGACCGTTAATCAGAAAATGCTAAAAAGATAAAACTGCTAATTGCAATTATGTATATGGTAATTTAGTGTCAAAATAAAGATCATGATTGTAGCAGAATGGTCCAACAGAAACTACAATTTAAGGAGCACTTAAATGTTCTTAGATCTACAAACTGTTTGTCTTCAGTAACTATGGGGAGTTGGTCAAGGAACCTAATTAAAAGGAATACAATATGCAGGACAGCTGAAACTGTAGAAGGGAAAATAAGACAGGCTTGTAATTAGATGCTACATCCCTGGTAATTTGACCTTTCCTCTGAGGTTATAACAGAACTAACTCTGATACAGTACATACAGACTTACTGTAAGTCCACAGTTTAAGGGTCAGAGCAGAATGAATGATTTGGCAGCCCAACGGCACTTTCCCAACCCAGACTTTGGCCCCTTACATCAACTCTGGTGGAAACCCTACGCTACGCCTACTTGCTCTCTGAATGAATATCGGAGCCATTGATCACAGTGCAAACACTTGCACATCTGAGTGTGTACAAAGGAGAGGAACATAAGCTAATCCTATTCATTTCGTTTCAGCCTGTAGGTGAATGCACTGTATCTGACCCCTATTCAAATGAAGAACATGGTTAATTGATGACGAGAATAATTTGTGTGTTTTCATTACCTGTGCCACTTCATTTAAACTACAAAAACGAAAACCCCAATGGGTGTTGTGTCAAACCCTGGTTACCTAGACATTCAGCATATTGCTGACATGTGATCATTGCAGACTATTGTGTTTAATTTCCTTAAAGGATGCGATGAAGTTTGTGCCAAAGCAGCAGAAGATAAACATTTCTGATATTAACTCAACAAATGTTGATAAGTCAGGTATGCCACAGGTTATAATCGCTGTTTTCATTCATCTGAGGGGTAAATTGAGATGTTTAATGTGGAGAACAAGAACATTGCTACCAATGTTGCTATGTAAATTGTGATTTTGTGATATGGTTTCTTTTTTTAAGCATATAAACCAAACCCATGCTCTTCAGTATAAAGAACACAAACTCCTTTCTCTAAAGGCACCAAGGCCTACGTGGACAAGGGCTCCACTCCACTTTAGAGATAAAACCATACCTATATTTAAACAAAGGATGATGTGCAAACAGTAGTAATAACTAGTAAATAGTCTCAACACACAGAAAGTTATGCTCAATAATGTCTACATGTATTGCTTTTCAGCATCTAAAAAATCCCAAAAGCAAGATCCTCTGGGATCAATAAGGTTTTCTGATTCTGTTTCTTATACAAACTCAGTGCCACTACATAGCAAATGATTATCTAATGTCAACAGTTGTAAAACTAAAAGAAAACAACTAATTTCACTATAAACAGAACATGCAGAACTGTGACACTTTATACAAATTAAACACTTTAAATACACAGGTACTGGTAGACTACCTCATATACTGTGGCGTAGGGCGGTGAGGGCGGTTTACTGTAGCGGCTAACGCTAGCCAGCCCTGAGGCACATCGGCTTACGTCATGTACTTATCGAAAATAAAACAATTACAACTAAAATATAGAGAAGCATGGTAACCTAGTGTACAAGACCACCGTAGATATATTCAGGCGATGCTCGAGTCATACAAACATAAATAAAAAAACAGCCTGTTTTTCAAAGGGGCTGTTACAATCAGGCCATTTTCTCCTTGTCAAATAGGGACCCGATCTGTATGCACTGGAAGCTCCATTCAGATGTTACAGCAACTTCCTGCTAGAAAGTGAGATACTCTTCACCGGCGTCAAATAGATAACTGAATTTAACCAACGAGTTCTCCGTCATAACAGTAGTCACAGGGTGAGAATTTACATACTGACCACGACGAAAGAATATATATTTTCATTTTTATCATCGCATAACGCTGGTACTTCGGTCATTTGTCTGTTTTTAGTTTGCCCCAGTTTTTCCAAGGCTAAAGTGATGCTAACGCTCACTATTTGCCTGACAAGGGTTCGGGTTTGTCAACACAATCAGAAACGCTTTAGCGGCGTTTTTGTTCTTTATGTATGACAGTGGACCAAAAGGCAGTTTGGATTAATGTAATGATAAAATGGTGTACCTTGAATTAAGACGTGTTGATCCCGCAGTGGTACAGACTCAGCAGAAACCACTCAGATCTGCCTAACCCCAAATCGCTGCACATCCGGAAGGGTCTTGGCCTGTACGTGGCAAACACAGCCGCGCATGCGCAGTGGGGACAGGACACGCACATGCGCCCCTTAGTGGGCTATTGGCAACTTTCCAGAGCATTGCTTACTTTGCAGAGAAAAGATTCGACAAAACCCCCGCGAGCGAGTCACACCTTTCTCCGAGTCCACCCTGCTCAGTGACCTAAACATTAGTGATGTGTTGTTCGTGGACGATTTGTTAAAACTTATTTCTTGTAAGACTTGAAAATACTGATTCGTTCTTTCCTCGTTCCAGCTATGACAATAAAATGACCCAGAATTATCTATGTGGCAGCCATGGTCGAATTCTCTAAATGTTGAAGAAAGGTGCTTCAGGAGGCATTAACTTCCTTCTTATGTGTGATTTTGACATGTGTGACTTGTGTCCTGTTAAATTACAGCATTTTATCAACAAATGTTAAAGTGACTCTTTGTCATTGTAAACACACTCAAGCACCACAACAAAATGTGACCTCTGCATTTAACCCATCACACGT
>JBBPDA010000003.1:3715439-3729332 GCA_037974385.1 Arnoldichthys spilopterus
TATCTTCTTAGTTTTGGCACAAAAATGTCTTCAAATGATGACTAAACACCCACCTCTTAAAAGAATGCATCTAGGCAATAAATAACCATGTATTACAATAAATCTATGAAATGTTTACATTTTGAAATGGTGGATTAAATAAACAATACTCTGTAAGTTTTATCTAGAACATTTTGTCACTCTAAATGATTTTGTTTAGTGTCATCAATTCAATAAATAATCTCTAATAAACTCCATATCATGTGAAGCAGTCTGTGTCTTCTTGGTGTTGTCCTGGCATATACAACAATCGGCGTATTATTATTAAATAGAGTATTCTGATAAACTGGGATGTTTGGATGCTGTCGCCCCCCACCTGATGTGTTCATTCAGGTTTTGTTGACAGTCGAGTGGTTGTGCTGCCTTATGCCCCAGGATGCCCTCATGTTTGTGCGTCTTTCTAGGTTTCCCCTTTAGTTATGCTGTCCCTCGCAGTTGCAGTCGATGGCTGCCATAAATTTATTTTTTTGTCTAAAATAAATCACTGTATTTGACTCACACAGCCTCATCCACTGTGTGTGTTCCTCTCTGTGACATAAGCTAAACATCTAGCTGGCTAGCTCATGTCTCAGTCTAAACTGTACACTCAAAAATACAGAAAGCAGTGGGAATCAAACCCTCAATTTAAAGCCGCTTATTGGAGATGAGTGATGTAAAAAAAAAAAAAAACTTACTTAAAATGCAAAGACTTATAACAGTTTCACCAAAACAAGCTGGAATTTATGATGAAAAAACTGACTCTGCAAAAAAAGCTAAACACTGTAAAATGTAAAAGGCTGAGGCCACCACGGCCTGTTCTCCAAATTAGGTGATGACGCCATTTAGCGACTTTTAGGACAGCCAACAGCTACTTTCCTTACTGAGTTGGCAACAGTGGTGGTGTCATCCACTGCCTGGATTATCTGTAAATTATGTCAGTGCTACTGCTACCAACTAGCTAGCCTCCAGGTCTGCCCTTGTCACACAGATGCAGCTTCAATATCAGGAATAGTGTTGTGTCGTTCGCGAACGATTCGTTCAAAAGAATGATTCTTTTAAGGGGACGTACTGAACCGAATCACTTTCTCAAGTGATTCGTTCGTTTATTAGTTTAGTTGAGCAGTCAGTAGCGCCGGGCGGCTCTCATTGCGACAATTTGCGAGGAATCCTTCACTGAATGTACTGTGGAGTTCAGTGAACAGATCACTCACTGAGCCCAGTTTGCCGAGTAGACAAGTTAAATAGCATACCATAGGACAGGACACTTAAAACATAATGATTTATGAACGACTTTATTTTTTACAAACGTGTTTGTCAAAGCAACACAGCCACAACACTCTCGTCTCCCGGTCACGGAAGCCGTGAACTCTCTCTACATGGCTCTGGTTCAGGCGTGTATCGGTTCAGGAAGTCGGAGTCGCAGGCTCCTCCCGCCAAGTACTGAATGATTCGGTGAACGAATCTTTTTAGTGAACTGATTCTAGTGATTCAGTACATCTAAAACAACTGCAGTGCCCATCACAAATTAAGAACCCTTCCCTCAACCCACCTCCCTGCTGAAGGAGGATTTGAGTATTTAGTTAATACCAAATTTATAGCGCAGATACTAAAGGGTTTTTGGATTTAAGGCTCATACAAACCAATTTTGAATATATTACTGCATGGTCTGTTATAATGTAAGCAGCAAGATAGCTAGCAAGCATTGAATACAACAAAGTTCTTCCGGTGTTCTGAACATTATATACTGCCCATCTCTACTGCACAACAAGAGTCCACAAGTTACCAATCAGCCATAACATTAAAACCACCTGCCCAATACTGCGTAGGTCCCCCTCATGCCAGCAAAACAGATCTAACTGGTGCGCTGTGTTCTGACACCTTTATATGATAGCCAGCATTCACTTTTTGTGCTTCAGTAGGTCTTCTGTGGGATCACAAGATAGTTTCAAAGAAAGACAGCCTTCAGTGCATTTCTTGAAGTTTATCATGTAATCTCATAATAAATAATTTGTTCTTCATCAAACTTTGAACTACAGACGTGAAGTATATTTTTTCCAAAGATTTCAAATTCAAATTAATGCGAAATATATACAATTCTAATAATAACATTCTTTGCATTATTTTTCTTTGCTCCAAACTTATTTTTAATATTTCAATGTCATTATTAACTTTCTGTCTAATGGCAGACAATGCTTTATGCATGAGGCTGACCTTTCAAATAAATAATATGGGATGGGTCCACATTCAAATATGCAGGCATGGCTTTTGCAAATATCTTTCAACATCTGCTCAGCATCATCCCTTCATCATCTGTATGATCAAATGTAAACAAGAACTTAAACTTGACAATCTTGAACTTAATCTTTTAGCCCAAGAGTCTCAAAACTATTAACAATAGGTGCATAGGTGTCAGCAGCACTATAGATACCAACATGTTTAAGGTTGATTCATTTCAAGATTTACAAAAACCTTGTAACTCATACAAGGTTTAAAAAGTCCTGATTCTAATTTATTTCAATCTAGATAAAGTAATATGCATCATTATCATATCAGCAAGTACTTACAACAACTATTAACAATTCTCCACTAAACAACTCAATTCAATTTCTTTATTTTAAAAGCACTGAAATCAAGGTAGTGAGGTAAAAGGTTATAACAATGTGATGCAAAGGCTTTTGTATGAGAAATGTCACATACACCCCTCTCAAAAACTCACAAGCATTTTATGGTACACACAAACAACTGACATTTCTTCTATCAATAAAAGCACATTTCATGAAACATTTAAAGAGTTCATATAATGTATTGTACACTGGTGAACATACCAGAAATAATGAATTGTAAATGAACACAGCCTAATTGTATTTGTTTGTTTGCATTTATCGCTTTTAAAATTTCCATGCATGTCAAAATTGTGAGTAAAATAGTAGAATATGGCCTGCACCCAGTTGTTCTTTGCTGACCTCTTTACTTCTTCTTCTTTTCCTGTGTGGAGTTAAACCAGGCATCTAGTAGCTTTTTGCTGTAGTAGATCTGCCATGCGTGTACCTGGATTGCAATCACCATGAGCAGATACATCACTGAAACAGCGGAGAAGCCAAAGATAAAGCGGTACGCTTTGCCATGCCGGTACAGCTGCTGGGCCACTGGAAACATCTCCATGGCTCCAAAGATCAGTGGAGCCACAGAAAACAGACCAGCGCTGATCATGGAGATCACTAGATAACTTATGTTGTTTTTGGGCATAGCCATGGCATTCAGAAGTGAGGGCAACACACTCAAGAGGTATGGATACTCCCATTGATATGGCATTGCCACAACGTCATGGGACAGTAGCTTCAGGTGGGCCACCATCACCTGGGCTGCTACCAATGCCCATAAAAGAAGATGTACAACAGTCAGCTTCTTGATCTCTGATTTTAATGAAGCACTGCAACACAGAGATTTTAAATTAGTATGCAGTCACAGCTGAGCACAGACAGATCATCTATGTGCAATTGTACTATGGAATAAATTGTCTTGCATGTTGTCTTAGAATAAAGCATAAAATGATAGAAACAAAGTAATAATACAAATCAGCCAACTACACTGTCCTAATAAAAACATAATATAAGGAAAGTTATCATCAGTTTCTCTAATTACTTTATTCCTTTAACTGCTTGAGTTTCTAACTTCCTGTTACATCTCAGCCAGTTTTTTATTAAGCATCTCAGTGTGAGACTCCTAATCCGAGACATATCCCATTTCAAAGGTTTCTTGGAAATACTTTATTGAAATACACTGATCAAAAATTAAACAACATTAAAACCACTGACAGGCATAGGTGAACGAAGCACACAACTCCAATACTCAGACAAAGTATAGGTAGTCCTGGTCAAATATCAAAGTTCAATTTTACTTAAGTTAAAGTACTAAGGCATGTTTTTAAAAAATATTTATGTATTCAAAAGTACATTTTTTAAAATGTGCAAGCAATATTGTATTGTTGCCACTCCACATATACAGAACCTAATTAACTCAAACAAATCTTATTAAATGCACTGACTTGCTTGCAGAACCTATTGAATATAAGCTTAATGAATTTGCTACACACAACAGCCACATACAAAAAGGTTAGCTTTGGCAAACAAAGGCATGTGAACAAATTAGTTGATCCATACAACCAGTCCCCAAACAACAATTTATTGGGCAAATCCATTAAAATCCATAAAAAGTAATTTGAACAACCATAGCATAAAAACTGCAGGTTCTACAAACACAGAATTCTGGAATTAAACAACATCTCAAAATCTTTCTCAGGTTGGAGGAATTTTTGAAGGCACTGATGTAGTTTGTGTGCAGTTAACAGAAAACATTAAAATGATCGAAATCTTTTTGTAATTAAAAAAATCTCAGATATGGCCATGGGCAGTCTCGTGAAGAACCTCTTTCTTTACCATCATCATCTTTCTCTACTGTAGTGGTAGCAGCAATCATTGCAACTTCCAATTGTTCAAAAACTCCAGCACCCACTTTGAACCTGACCATGAGTGTAGGAGTAGTTTACTGTAATTGGTTTTCTCCTATGATTAACACAATATGGCATCTAATTTTTTAAAGAAAATTTTCTTAAGTATAGTTCTGAAGTAAAACTTCATAACAGGCTACCCCTGCTGACAGGTGAAGTGAATGACATTGTTTCTCTCATTACAGTGGCACCTGTGAAGGGGATGGGTATATTAGGCAGCAAGTAAACAGTCAGTTCTTGAAGTTGATGCATTGGAAGCAGGAGTGGGAAGAATAATTATCTGAACAACTCTGACAAGGGCCAAATTGAAATGTCTAGATGACTGAGCAAAGCATCTCCAAAACGTCTTGTGAGTTGTTCATTGTATGTAGTGATAAGTTTTTACCGAAACCAGTCCAAGGACGAATAACCATCAACATATTATGGATCATGGGTGCCCAAGGCTCATCGATACAAATATAGCACATACATGTGGGGGGCTGCATATCCACAACCCTGTCACAATGTCCATGCTGACCCCTGTCCACCACAGAAAATCCCTACAAAGGGTATATGAGCACCAGAACTGGACCCTGGAGCAATGAAAGGTGGCCTGGTCTGATAAATAACATTTAACATCAGCCAGGTGTGTTAATTTCACTTAACTAGGGAAGACAGGCAAGCCGGGAGATTCAGTGTAATGCTCAGAGCAATGCCCTGCTGGGAATTCATGGGGATTCATGTGGATGTTACTTTGACACGTACCACCTATCTAAACCTTTTTGTAGACCAGATACAACCATTCATGGCAACAGTATTCAGGTGTTGACTTGGCCCTGATCTTGAGCATCTGTGGGATGTGCTAGACAAACAAACCAGATCCAACGTACAGGACCTGCTGCTAACATCTTGATGCCAAATTCCACTTTCATTGGTCTTGTGGAGTCTCAATAGGTCACAGTTCTTATTGCAATATGAGAGGGACCTATGCCAAGTTAGTTTGGTGGTTTTATTTGTCTTGGCTAATCAGTAAACTGTCTGGCCAAAATACAGGAACATCTGAAAGTCAAAGCCGTACTTTGTTTTTGATTGGAGTGCTGCACTCAAGGACAGAAGTGCTATGACCAACATGCTTCACCACTCACTGATCTTATTTTGTGAATTAGTGTAGCTTATTTTTCATGCTGGAGCTGGTTTGCGGTTCACAACTGACACTAGTAGGGCAAGATCTAACCAGACAGAAATTTGACAACCTGATTAGTTGGTGGGGAAAGCTCTATGACAGTGTCATATTGAAAGTCATTGGTTGCTTAATATGACCCATTCAATTGCTATGCAATGTAAAGTAATGGGTGTGGCCTTGCAGTGTAACTGAGTAAGAAGAATGATAGTATGTTCACTTGTAGAGTGATAGAATAAAAGTTACCTCATCTGGTAGTGAGATGCCACTTTTTCTCTGTGTTTAAAGTCACTTCCATCAGTACCTGCAGCTCTTGGACCTCGTGACGTCATAGCTAGCTCCTGTGAAAAATAAAATTTCCCAACAGACCAGTAATGGACGATTTAGAAACAGAGCAAAGACACATTTGGTTAACCATTTTCTATTAACCTGGGGCTATTTAAACAACACACACTACCCCTATCCCCCACCCCATCCCCCAGCACACACACTAATAAGTGACAAAACCAATAAGGCCACTATTGATCCAATACATAAGCTATGAGTACAAAGACAATTACTAAAGATATAACGTGATGAAGATGCACATGAAATCTGGATGAGAATAGTTATTAAATATTTTGTGTATATATATATCTCGGATTTTTACCACATACTAACTAAACACGACGATGCCTACATAAGTGCGTATCATAGACTATTTATTAGCAAAACACTTATTTTAACAGTACAAACATATTTTGTATCAGCAAATATTATGCATCCGGGTAATAGAAATGTGGCTCTGTTAGGCCATGGGGAATATCGATATTGGATAGTAAACGTCATATCAGGGTAACCTACGTTGAGCAAGACGAACGAAGTTCGCGTATGCCTTCCGAATATATAGGAAAATAAAATAAGAAGTCGTTCATCGTTGGATAGGTACTAGCTGAAATAGGCCAAGCTTAAACTCAGCCAGCCTGCCTCTAGCTCCGTAGAAAGGCTGGAGTCAGGACGGCCGTTTTTTTGTGCCACTGCACGACACCGATGCTACACAGGCTTACACAGAGAAATTTAAATATGCTTAGGCATCTCACATAAATAAAACTCACGAACGATGCGACTTACTGCTGTTTCGATGTAATGCTGACGAGCTCCTAGGCGGATATATTAGAGCCCACTAGACAACAGCTGCTCGGCAAGCTTTCTCTCAATTCTGCGCATGCGCGGAAGAACATCGTCCCCTTATCTCTCTGCCCTCAGATGTGCGAACAGAGTGCGCAGCATCAGCATCAGTCCTCACTCCTCAGGCTCCACAATATTTACTACTAGATTCTTCCGATTTCTTTCATTTGATATATTTTTGATTATATTCTGCATTTTTTTATTTTAGATTTTTGATGAGATTCTATATTTTATACTTTATGTTTTTGCAGATACTTTATATATACTCTTATATTTTACCAACATAATTTCCTGAAGACTTGGGACAGTGTGTAAAATGCAAAAAAACAACAAAATGCATTTTGTAATTTTTTTAAGCTTTCTTTAACTGACCTACTTTGTAGTAAAATACATAGAAATTGTTTTTAATTTTGGATGACAAACTTGATTGTATTTTGCAAAAAACTAATTTTGAATTTGAAGCCTGCAATACACAAACAAGGTTGTGACTGATGAATATAAGAGTTGCATGTTAAAAGCATATTTGTAAATTGGTAAGAGGTAAGGTTGTCATGACTGAGTATAAAAGGAGAAGTTTGGTTTTAGCAAGCAGATGATCATTACTATATGATAAATGATGTTAGAGAATGAGTCCTCAGAAATAACAGCACCACAAAGTTACAAAGAATTTAAGGCTTTCATTGTGAAAAGATTTAGGAAATTTGGAGAAATCTCAGCCCTTGTAGGACAAAGCCAGACACCACTGTTGAATGTGCATGACCATCATGCTACTGTGATGTATACAGTCATGTGAACAAATAAGTGCACCATATAGAAACTGTTAAACTGTTAACAGTAATTTGTTAAGAGGAGTTTATTAATATATTTTACTAGCAAACATTTTATCTTCTTTAATACAATTCCTACAGATAAATGTTACATATGTAAACAAAACCACATGAAAAGTAACTAGTAACTAAAAGTCATTTCTTCAAATTCATTTAAATTTAACAAAAACATTTGTAATATTCTTTTCTGGAGAAAGTAAGTACACACTTAGCCTCCAGCCTTGCCCCTATGTAGCAGAAATAATGTATTCTTTTTAATTCCATGTCAAAGGTTGTAAAAGGCATTTACAACCTTATTTTTCAAGGCCTTAGAGAGTTATTTGTGTCTTGGCATGGTCACACACACTTTAATAGCAAAGAGAACACCAGGCTTTACATATCAGGTGTAAATAAGACCCAGTAAGTACTTACCAATGGCACCTAATCTGGAACAACTGATTCTAATTTTATGGACTCAAGGATGTAAAAATGTAAGGACATTCTTACATATTTCATTTCACATATTTGTTTTTTGTTTATTAAATTATGAAAACAACAATGTACTGGCAACTTCATGTGTCATTTATATATAATCATAATATCAGCTTTATCTTTAGGCATTATGTCAAAGTTTTCACATAACTGTATATCAACATGGGCTCGGACAAACATTGCCACCACTGTCCACTGCTGCATCAAGAAGTGCAACAAAACTCTATTATGCAAAGAGTTTCTAAAGAATTATCTAAATGAGTCCATGGTTCAGCTTGTTTTAACACAAGTTCTCAATGCCAAAGATTAAATGGGCCATTTAGACTGTTATTAAAAAAAGGCACAAAAGCTTTTATGATTTGGGGGTGCATCAGTGCGCATGGCATTGGTTAATGTCACATTGGTGTAGAAGCATATATTGGGATCTTACAGAGAAATATGCTGGCATAAGGGCTTTTCCTGGAAAGCCCATGGTTATTTCAGCAAAAAAAATGCCACGCCTCATTCTACATGCACTACAAATGAGGAGTTTCATAAATGCAGAGAGTGTATACTTCACTGTCCTGCCAGCAGTTCAGAACTGTTTCTTATAGAAAATGTGGAAAATCTGACAAAGTTAATCATAAATCTGTTGAGAAGCTAAAGCCTTGTGTCAAAAAAATTCCAAAGGCAAAACTGCAACACTTGTATAATGTATTCTCAGTTCCCAAATGGTAAGAAGGGTAATTAAAAGGACAACACACAAAAGTAACATGCACATGTAAACATGTCTTTGTCCCTGTTTACAGGCATCAGATTCTAAATTTGTTTATATTTACAGGACATATTTAAGCTGTTCAGTGAAAACATTGGAAATATTTGTTTTCTACTTTTACCAAAAAATAAAGATTCAAAGACATAAATCACAGATTCTTATTTTTATTGCATTTTGAAAAATACCCCGATCCTTTGTTTATATAATGACAATTATATATTAAATACTTTTATAGATTTTGGAAAAGCTATAGCATTTATATGCTCATAGCACAACTGACATACATAAAATCAGCATGATTATTAATATTTAGACACTTTTTTGCTTCTTGACAAATCTAACAAACACTGAGTGGTGGTGCCCAGGACACCTATGATCTAGAACCAGTTTTTGTGGCTATGTTGTGGCTATAAATACATCTGCTGTAAGATGAGTCTACCCTATGAGTGCTTGTAAATACCATGGTTTTGCCTGAAATATTTTCTTTTGTTCAGTTTATAGATCTCAGTAAGTCATACAATCTCCTAGACCAGACTGAAGAGTCTGTGCCATCTGACTGAAGAACTGGACACAGTTAGATTGGACTTTGTTAAAGGTAAGTGAAAAATTCTGCAAATGTGACTTTCTTTTGTTAAATCATTAAGTAGTGCAATGCAGTTACCAGGGCCTGTCTGAACAATTGAACTCAATAGCTATAATGAGTATGTTAAATGAATAATAAAACATCACTTTGAAATATTTAAACAAATTTACACAGCTATCTGATGGCAGTAGAATTCTTACAGCAAATATCTCCTGATACTGATCTGGCTCTGATATTATTATGCATCCCTAGTTTTGCAACAGCAATAATAATAAATAACAATAAAGTAGCAGAAAAATGGTACTAAGAAGATTAGGGTATCACCAATGTGGGATTCGTAGGCCAAAAACAATATTTTTCATATGCATATCTATCGATAACGATATTACATTTTTCTTTTACAACAAATATATGTCTTGTCATGCTAATATTTAGCAAAACAATATTATGGTGAAATAGAGACTGTAGGCACTGGCAAGTTAACATCATTTAATTATGTTTTTATTTATTTGTTTATTTATTTATTTGGCAGTTAATGGCTTTCAGTTTTATTTAATACTATTTGACTTAGCCATAAAATCTGTATTGATGTAGTGTGATATGAAAAAACACTGCAATGGATGTAAATCCTTTATTTAAAAAAGGACAACAAATGCTTAAATGTCACTTCATCTTAGATTACACAACTTTAGCACCATTTACGTAAAAGCCCTTTTGATTTACAGCCAGTATAAGAACGTGAAAAATACAGAATAAATGGAAAATACATGTTATAAATATTAACTTTAGAAGAATTAGATTGGTGATTAGAATGTGAACATGCGTGACATGAAATTAAATGTATGAAACTGGTTGAATGAGATATAAGGGCTGGATTTCAAATATGTAATTTTGCTAACAGTAATTATTCAGTGGTATTCAGACAAATACATTTTGGCAGTTTCTCAACAATCTGTCAAATCAATCTAACAAAACTCTTTCACAAGCATGTTGTGATAGAACATGCACAGGAACATGTACAACTGTTCATGCACACACACATACACACACAAACACACACTCACTCACACATTCGCTCATCAAATAATGGCTTGCATCAATTGTGTGAAATTTACATAATTATGTTACATTTAGATTAAATACAGAAAAAAACATTATTTAGAAATGGTACATATTCAACTTTTTAAGCTTATGATCTTAATACATTTTCACTACATACATGTAGGAACAACTTATTTAGAATTTGTATATGTTTGAAAATTCTTGGTTTGTTATCTCTGGGCTATTTTGATCATGATAAACATGGCACATTGCCATATACAAAAATCTAGGAAATTAGTAAAAGCTTCCATGTGCCTTAACAGGCTAAAGCTTAAACTGTTAAAAAAAACTATGTTACATTGTAACAGCTCTCCCTGGGAAGACATGAGATATTAAATGAATATGTATATGTTTATGAAGTCTTTGTGTGAGGATATAATGTTTTCATAATTACAAGATGTAGTCATGAGCCTGTCTGGTATGAAATCACAGGGGGCAGTTTCCTGAGGTCCTCTCCTTCATCTGTTATATATAAAAGCAGTGAAATTTATAAAAGTCTTTTTTAAAAATCTCATTCATTTTTTCTTTTGCCATTGGTTGTCTCTCCTTTATCTCTCTCTCCCTCTTACTCTCTCTCTCTCTATTAGTCTACATAGGATAGAGTAGGAAGCCAGAAAAAGAAGAGTGGACATATTGCCCTGCATAGAGTCCTGCTGCTTGGTCAGATGGTAGCTGGATGTGAACAGTGTCACCTGGTTGTAAAGGCACGACAGCACTGCCAGATGCCTGATCAAGAATGCCCTTCTTATACTCATCATATGTGTACATCAGGGGCTCTCCATTTCGGTACAGGCCCACCCACACATTGGCGCCTTTGCAGTGCACATGGTATGAGAAGTAATAAATACCAGGAAGGTCACAGGTGAACACTCCTGTCAGTGGATTGTAGTTCTGTCGCCCATTGTACAGCAGCTTGTCGAACACTACTGGTGTACCAACTGCAGGAAAAGGAGTGGTCAACTGAGCAGTAAAAGCTGGCATTTCTAGACCATTAGCACCCATTATATTACCGCCACCTCCATACTTTCCTTTTTTGTACCCGCCAGTCTTCACTCCATCAAGGGCTGGACCCATCTCAGACAAAACACCCATCATATCAGGGGAGGCAGGTGGTCCAGGGGGTCCTGGGGGACCTGGAGGCCCTTGGGGACCCGGCTGGCCTGGGGGGCCACTTGGACCTTCTACACCAGGAGAACCAACAGGCCCAGGAGGACCAGAGCTTCCTTCACCTGGTGAGCCAGCCAGACCAGGGGGTCCATTCTCTCCTTTAGGTCCAGGGGGTCCAGGTGGTCCAATTGGTCCCCCGGGTCCTGCAAGACCTGGAATGCCACTGGGACCTTGTGGCCCTTCTGGACCTGGTGCACCCACTTCACCTTTAAGACCTGGTATGCCAGGTGCTCCAGGAGACCCAGGTAGACCCTTTTCACCTCCTTCTCCTTTAGGCCCTATAGATCCTGGTTGTCCTCGAGGCCCAGGCTCACCATCTTCACCTGGTTGACCTGGCTGACCTGGTAGTCCTATAGGCCCTGGCTCTCCTATAGGTCCCTGTTCCCCTTTTGCTCCACCTTCACCTCCTTCTCCTTTAGGTCCTGGCATGCCCACACTACCTGAAGGTCCCACTGGTCCTGGCAAACCAGGGGGACCACTGGGTCCCAGAGGACCTGTCATACCTGGTGGACCTCCATATCCTTTGTCTCCTTTTGGTCCAGGAGCACCAGGCAGTCCTCCTGCTCCTTTGTCACCCTTTGGCCCTGGGTATCCTGGCTTGCCAAATCCAGGTAATCCAGGCTTCCCTGGCAAACCTGGTGGGCCTGGTAATCCTTTATCACCAGGAGCACCTAGCTGTCCTGGTAATCCATTTTCTCCTGGTTTACCAATGCCAGGAGGCCCTTGTGGGCCCTGTTGGCCTTCTTTACCAGGTGGGCCCTCTGAACCAGGTGATCCAGGTTGTCCTGATTTTCCTGGTGCGCCTACAGGACCAGGTAAACCAGGCATGCCTGGCTTGCCAATACCTGGTAGTCCTTTATGCCCTGGAAGTCCTGGGGGTCCAGCTGGTCCCTTAAGTCCTGGTTGCCCAGGCTGTCCTATTCCTTTATCACCCTTTGGACCAGGCAAGCCTGGCAAACCAGGTAGCCCTTTGTGACCTGGTTCTCCTTTGCTTCCTGGCTGTCCTGGTTGTCCTTGCACACCTGGCTTTCCAATTCCTGGCAGCCCTGGAGCCCCAGGGGGACCAGCTGGTCCAGGCATACCTGGTTGCCCATCTGCTCCACTAGGTCCCTGTTCACCCTGCTGTCCAGGAGGTCCAGTACCACCAGGCTTTCCTGGTATACCTGTCATTCCAGGTTTACCAACTCCAGGCATTCCTGGAGGGCCAGGTGGACCTGGATTTCCTGAGGGACCTGGCAAACCAATGCCTTGAGGCCCAGGAGGCCCTGGAGGTCCTTGAGGTCCAGGTGGCCCTTGTGGTCCAACCTCTGGGATACCTGGGATAGCCTGCTCACCTCTGGCAACTGTCTCACCTTCATGCAAAAATAAAATAAATACATAAATAAATACACAAAAAATATTTTATTACTTGTGTGAAAGTTAAAGATAAACATATTATAAAAGAAATAGTTATTATTATTATGAGTTTTAATTTAACAAATTATACACACCCTTTTTATCCTTGCCTTTATTCATATGCATAGGCAATTGTGGCATCTCCTTCCTGTAGTGTGGGTATTGCATGTGATGCATCTCTTTTCCCATGCCCATGAGAGGTATTTGTGGTATTGGCTGGTGTTGCTGAGGATGTGGTTTGTGCCCATAATATGCCCCTCCAAAAACTGTTGGGAGTAGAGCTGTTTGCACCAAAACCACCATGAGAGCAGCCACAGCCATGCTCTAAAGAAAAAAAATTAATTAATCAATCAATGCTCAAATAATTAACAGAATCAAACCCACAAATAAATAAAAAAATTTAAAAATCAAATAAACAAATTGATTAATCAATCAGGGAGATAACCAATTCTTATTCTTATTATTATTACTACTATTATTATTATTATTACTATTATTATTATTATTGATAATAATAATAATAATAACAATAATAATAATAAAATTGTTTGTGGAATCAATCAATCAATCAATCAATGCATTCATCAGGAAATCAGACAATTAATCAACATTTTCAGTTCAACTGTTTTAAAATATTATATCCAGTCATTTAATGTATGTCAGATGAATAGATGGATAGATAGATAGATAGATAGATAGATAGATAGATAGATAGATAGATAGATAGACAGACAGACAGACAGA
>JBBPDA010000003.1:3741334-3755789 GCA_037974385.1 Arnoldichthys spilopterus
TATTTAAGTTTACTAGTTGGAATAAACAGGCAATGCACCAACAAAATATGGCAAACAAATGTTTTTATAATAATAATTTTATAACATTTGTAATATAATTATGTCCTAACAGGATAAAATCAAAGCAGCTATTATTATGAAGCATTAGCATGACAATGTGATGCAATTGCTGGTTGTTTACAAGCTCCCTGCAGTTGGTCTATCTTTTATGAATACTGCAGATGGCTAGTGTTCAACAAATATTTATGTATGTCAGATGTGCTCAGGACACTGTGTTTTGATGTACTCTACTGGGATAAAATTATTGGCCTGTTTACTTTCAGTGGCCTATCATAGTAAGTGACAGTGCAGCAAATTTTAACAACCAACATTGCAGCTTAGAATTATTTTTTATTTTATTTATTTTATTATTCAGTTATAAAACTGTAAACAAAGTCATTTAGAGTAGTTTAATGTGAAATGCACAATTGTAGAGAAATGTAGAGCCAGAATTATTCACATTGATGGTGATAGGAATGCCTGTATAAGCTATTAAACAGAATTGCATTACATGAAATATGATTACGCTGCCTGTTTTGAGATAAGGTTTTAGACTAGACCATATTTTTAAAAGCCATTCATGGTGGAGAAGTACAAGAAGGGCTTTTTAAGGCAAACCTATTTCATAATATGGAACAAACATGAACATTTCACATCAAAACACTGAACAGGAATTTTGTAAAAAAAATAAATTGCTTTTCTTTATACCATTTACCCATTAATTTAACCCATTAATTAATTCAATTTCCTCTCATGATATAATCACCTGAAAATTCAAATATTACTCACTCATCTTCACAGTTCCCTTCCATGATCTAATTTTTTTAAAATCTCAACATCCCTTTATCTCTTGCTCCCTCCATTCTTTTACTCCTCCATGTTTTTGCCATTGCGGCCCAACCTCACATAGACCACGGTGAGAATGATGGCTGCTATAAAGGTCAATGCTCCAGTCACCAGGTATGCAATGGGCAAGAAATGGTTTTGCCCACCGAACCAGCTTACAGTGGATAGAACGACTTCTTTTCTGCCCTGGAAGTACCGAACAGGAAAATCTTGGGTCAGAGGTCAAGGATTAAACAAAGGAATTCAATTCCTTGGACAAAATTGAAAGAATGCTACTCAAAATTATTATAAAAATGAGTAAAACTGTTGCATAGCAGCCATCCTGTAGTTTTCATAGATAACAGTTTATCCCAGACAGAAACCACATAAGCAAGTATATTTTAGATTACTTAATTACTTAAAACACCATGGTTTGAGGCATGTTTATGGTGGTTTATGGTGTGCTATGTACTCAGTGCTAAATGGTGTAAGCTTTAGTAAGCTTTAGTTAGCAACAGTAGTTTTGTAGTTCCTTTTCAAAATTGAAAAAGCAAATATCAGACACACAACCTACTAAAATTGGGAAAAACCTTTTTAATTTGATTTTTGACCGAACTTTCAAATGCAGTAACTGCTTATTCAAAATATTCTCCTTCTTTGTGAGTGACAGGCTCTAAGTGCAATAAGGATACTATAGTTGATTTCGATGCTGTAGTTTCCAGCAGGCAGGCCATGTGCAAAATTGGTGTCAGCACGGTTCAGGATGCCATAGAGCTTTTTGAAGTTGGGGAAGGCCGCCTCTCTCATCCACACAATCAGATCGTCATTTAAGAAACCATTGTTGTTGGCATCATTAGGGTCCAGCTCGTACACCGGCCGCTGCCAGTACAATGGCTGTGCAGTATCTGACACACCAGTTTAAATGTTTAAACACTTTTTACTTATTTTACTATTTTCCACATTTTAAAATAGTTAAAGACATTACATTTCTAAAATAACATTACAAAATTACAGTGTAAAATAGCGGTGTCAAATAACGTAGTGCCAAATACATTTTAAACAAGTCAATAATAGTAGACAGCTTTGCACAGTCTCTTCAGCAGCTACATGAAGAGCCTGGGATAATTTTCTCACAGAACTGAAAATGGTTGGAAGGGCATTTAAATGAAATAGTTGTTTTGGTTTTGTAGTGATATATATTGTGAACTTTAATGTTAAACAATTTATATTTATCAATAAATCAATCAAAGGGCAGTGTTAGCCTAGTGTTAGGACCTTGCCATTGTGAGCAGAAGGTCAAAGGTTCAAGTCCCAGCTCAGGTACCACTGAGGTACCCTTGAGGAAGGTACTGTCCCACTACACTGCTCCCCAGGCACTATTGATAGCTGCCTGCTGCTCCATGTGTGCACATGTGATGGGTTAAATGCAGAGGCCACATTGTGTTGTGCTGCACTTTGTGTGTTCGCAATGTCAAACAGTCACTTTCGCATGAACCTTTAGATCAAAGTGTTTTAAAGGGTACTGATTTTTTGAGTTTGCATGTATCTGGTCACACCTTGGAAGGCCTGCTGGAGTGTTGAGTTTGTCAAGGGGTTGCGGAACTTGACGTTTTTGTCTGTGTACCAGGTGATTCCCTTCCTGTACAGTGGAACGACGATGTCAGCACCATCAGTTGGATGATACACCAGCGTGAACGAATCTAAATTCGAAAACAAGCTAATTGATATGACCATGAACAATGTCAATGTACAATATAGCTTACTAATAAATGAGTCTTACCATTGAACATGCTGTTAGCCACGGCACCACAAGGAGCAATAGGTAAGTTTTCATCATAAGCAAACGGCTCACAGTACGAACTAGGGGACTGCAGGAGACATTGGACAATGCAAACTGATTTAATGATAAAATTAAAGCAATGGCAAGACATTTAGTGTTTGAAGTTTTTATTTATGCACTAGTTTTAGATTGTAAAATGTGTATGCCTTAACCATCATACATTTCATCATAAAGTTGCTTAATACTGTTCTGAGTATTAGGGTTGTCTGATGTGTTTTTACATTATGAAATATTGCAATCTAAAAATATTGCAAACTAAAATTAGTTTAATATAACACTCCATATAGCTAAAAACAGTAATAGCAGCTATCTTGAAATCTAAAATTTGCTTGTAGTTTTGTCCATTGTCATAGAATCACTAGGAAAAAAAACAAATATGTCTTCACGCATCAATTACATTTGGTGTATCGGTAAACTGTATAAGTTTGATTTCTATTCAAACCCTGTTGTAACGACTTCAACAAAAAATGAGAAGAGAGGTGAGAAGCTGATGAGTGACATGAGTTTAATTATGGTGCTTAAATAACGAACTGGACTCGCCTAAGAAGAAGACTAGTGAATACAATTACAATTCCAGTATTTCATGAAAGGAAAAGAAAGTGAACAGGGACAAGCTAAGACAGCAGGAAAGAAAGACAGTGTGAGAGAGTGTGAAGGAGACAGAGCTACCTTCAGGTTGTTCTTCCTCCCAATCAGCTGCGCATCATCACGAGAGTCCATGTACCGGCGCAGGTTCTGGTGGAAATTTAACAGGCCGTAGTAGAAGAACACATTCCCCTGAAATACAGCACAAAACCATACATTTTTTCCTCTATCTGACAGGATAAGAGTGAACATCAGTTACAATTACTTGGTACACTGCCCTTAAAGCAATTGTTCAGTCTAAAATCCAATGTATATTATTTTCTTCTCACGCCAAAATCTGTTGTTTGTTGATGTTTGTTGTCTGGTAACTGCTACATTCATTTAGCAAATTTGAACTGTCTAAAATGTGCTTTACATTATCTATAAAAATAGACATATAAAAAAAACTGTAGCCATTCTGCAGCCTTTCTGAAGCCTGAAGTTGTCTGTTTTATATATAAGTTTTATAGATAAATGTATGTCTTATTTTGTCAGAAACTACATATGCTTTCTTTGTGTCTGTATGGTTATTTTCTATCACAGTACAGAATGCTTCTGTGGCTAGCTATTTAAACGAAATGGGCACCGTTCACACTAGCATTTACCTTATTTGTTAACAAAACATTCAGGTAAACAATAGCAGCACCTATAAAACAAATTTAAATGGCACAAATACATATGAGGAACGTAAAAGGAAATAATGAAAAACTACATAAAAATTAAAAAAACAAGAGTACATATATACATTTGTAGAGAAATCAAGGAACAAAGTTTCATAATGTTCCAATGGCTTATTGCTTTTTTGGTCATTAATAAATTGACTGAAGTAGAGAATTAGGTTCTAGGAAAAAAAGTTAAGAATGTAGGTAGTGATTTAGACATTTTTAGTTTTGTGTGATTTTAGTTTTGTTAAAAACTTTGCATATATAACAAATAAATAAATCAGGCATTTAAGAGTGCTATCGTCTGTAAAACAACAGTAACAGATAATGTTCCTATAATTAACAGAACAGATGAAGAGGATAAATGGAGTGGCTAAACTAAGAGGCTGCATTGCACTCTCCACCTGCAGTCTACCATAATTAACAGTATTATTGACATCCAGGACTCATGGACCGCCTTCTGATAAACTATCAGAAAGTAATAATTTTAAAATGTTTATGATTTATTCTTTCAAATAAAACTAAAAAATTATGTTTACTTGTGTAGCTGTTGAATCATTTATAAATAAAGACACCTATGTATATACAAAGCGAGATAGCACTCAGCATTGTGTCACATGTCTGGTGGTGTGGTTGGGGACAAAACTTTTCTTCCTTTTCTTCCATTTAAGTTTGAATCAGCAACACGTAAAAATTGTCACTTGCGTGTTGCCTTAGATTAATATTTAGCATTGTATCAGTTGTGTAATCACAAACCCACCAAATTAAACGACAGAATGAGGAACATATGCCCTCCTTTATCACTTGGGCCCCAGATGATAATTTGTATTAATTTTCTGGCTAGGGCAATGACACGGTTGATATGAGTGGTACTTAGTTACTGTTGAGGACACATCAAGATGCTTAAAAATTCACACTACAAATGTGGTTAAATCTGTCCCTGACCACCATCTAAAGTGAGTGGTTACACTGCACAAATAAGACGCATTGTACCCTGTTCACACTTGTGTTCATCCACTTTATAAACACATTTCAATGCCTGGCCTTGACCAGGGCTTTGGAATTGGGTTTAGTTGTTTGTAAAATGTTTAAAAAATGTTTAAAAAATGGAGACTGATAAATAGAAAACAGCTGGTTTCAAAGAACAAGACAATGTTATTATTGGGATTGCTTTCTCTCAGTGATGGTTGTAGAGCAAAAGCAACTTGGATTAGACTTAAGGTAAAAGAAAAGAATTCAACTTGGAAACTTAGCTACAAGATGCCTATTCTTTTATTACCAGATCTTATTCTTTACAGATAAATGTTCAGTATCTTATCTTTTTGTTCATAACTCCTTCACACACACATACCGGGAAGGTGTTTTGGACACTGAAGTTGACAACACAGTTGCAGCTTATCTCAGCTTTAGTGGGATCTTCCCGTATCTTGGAGCAGATGGAACATGTTCCAGCATCTGTGTAGTCAATCTAGTACACAAAAAAACAATCAAAGCATGTACTCTACATTGCTAATAACACAACAGTATTCATATTATGTTTAATTGGCAATATGCAAAACTTAACAACAACTGAATAAAAAAGAGAAATATCATATATATTCTAGTATTTTAATTTTCCCCAGAGGTCCACTCATGATGTCTTCTGTAGAAAAAACAGCCATAGTTCATTTTTACATGACAATTTTTATTTCATATAGCTGTCTGTACATTTAAGATATGTACATACTTTCTAATTGTAATTGGCTGCCATCTTTAATCTGTCTTGGCTGAAAGACTGTAACATCAATGGAAAAGGACAGTGGTAGACAGCTGTAAGTTGAACAGAGATATTTTCAAAAACACTAATTTCCAGGTTTTTACAAAAACCAGTGAACAAACTGTTTTGCATGGGAGTGGGGGCTGGGAAGTTGTTTACGGAACAAAAGGTGTAAAAGCTTCCTTTACTTCTTCTTTTCCTATTATTTTATTCTAAAATGGCTAAAGGCAGAGGGCTTTATTGGAGGAGTTTTAATAAAGGCTTTGAAAGAAATTCCTAGAGCACCTTTATTAGCCACTCCATACCAGATATTCTGAATTCTTATACTAAGCACCAATCAGATTTTAGTATAAACCTCAAACATTTTTACTTTTTCATGTTTAATCTAAAACATATCAGTGTTCTAGTAGCATTGATGATTCCCACAATATACTCCACCAAGACTATTGTGACAAAGATAATACATCATGATGTCACCCACCCCTACTTCCTGGTGGAACAAAATAGATGATCTTCACTCTACTTTAAAACGCGAATAGTTGAAATAATGTAAGCTTACACGTATGCACAAACATATTCACACTGTCCGACACAGAATGGCTCACCTTCACCTGGTGTATGGTCTGGACAGTGACGAGCAGCCAGACGCCAAGCAGCACACACACTAGGGTGAGGCAGTAAAAGACGGGCAGCACAGTGTGTGGAGTGAGGGAAGGAGACCAAGCTGGCAGCCTTTGCTGCTTAAACGCAGAGTTATCAGGCCTCCGAGCAAAAGGCCCTCCACCTGTACGCACCTTACCCATCAACAAACGTCCAGAAAACTAAATAATGCGAAATTCTGGAATTAAAAAGAAAGAGTGAATTGAACAGCTTTTTCTGTCGTCGGTCAGTTTCTTACTTCCTACAAATGGTCTTCCCAACACCCAGTGCAACTTTGTGAACCTTGTAACAAGGTTTTGGTTACTTATTAACCCCATGCATACACACAGCACCCATCCCACCCGGTAAGTATCACCATTGTGCTAAGATTAATTCAAAATCCAAATACCAGCTGGTGATCCTGTGAGGGTCCTAAACATTGATGAAAAGGGGCTAACAAATGATGCAGAATTAGAGATGGATTAGTTTATAAACAACAAAGGGCACCTACAAGCGAAGCTGACAATAAGTATAGATGCTTGATAGACAGTCACAAAGAGACAGAGAGAGACCTTCCATTCTTAATTCTTGCAGCTTCAACATTTATTTGTGTTTGTTTATATGCATAGATGTAACAGGATATTGTCTTAATGCAGATTTCCTGCTGTGAATATATGAACAGGGGAGTTCAATGTCAAGCAACAGTTGATTGTGCGTATTGCTTGGAACACATACAGTACTAAAATATACAACAAAACTTTCAGTTGAAAAACACACAAGATCACAAGTGTATTGGTGAGAAGGCGTTGAATGACAGTAATAAACAACAACTGAAAAACTTAGAACAGTCCTATTTTAACAGCTCCTCGTTGGCACTTCTTAATGATTCCACTCTCCATCAGTTTGAAAAAATCCCCTTTCACCTGCAGCAAACAGCAAAGAGAGAGATTAACAACTGCATACAGTTATACCTACAGTTCAGAATATCTACTGCTATACTAAAGCACTAATAGGAACATAAGCAGGTTCTATTTCATTGTATTTAAAACTATTGCATAATCATGTGTATATTTGTTATGAAAGTGCATTTTGACAAATGTATGGCAGGCTCAAATAATTCTGAATCAAGAAGATTCATCTTTTATTATCTGTTAGACATTACCAAAGTTCACCTGAAGATTTCTGACAGTCTTCTTTATCTCACTTCAAAAGCAATATTTAAATCATATAATCAAGAGAAACTGACATTTTCCCAAAAACTGATATTAGGTTACAGAAAATTATACCTAGGTAACGTTAGCTAAAGGCTGAACACAGTCATACTCCTTGACACCCACCCTTTTTATTTTTAAGACTGAAATAAGATAAATTAGTTGAAGATGATAAAATTGCTTATAATATTTCAACAAAGAAATGTGTTATATTTATGTTGGCCTTTTACTAAATTTTCAAATTGGACTTGAGACAGTAAGTGAGCAACAGACTATTAGCTTAATGTTCTATTAAGTAAACCAGCTAAACTCACTAGAAAAATCACATGGCTAAACAAAGACTTTACAATATTTACAACTTACAACCTACTTCAAGTACTTCATCATCACAGAGTATTAAAGTCCTGTAAATTGCCAGGATGAGGAGGGAGGATTTGGCAGATATCAACTAACTGTGGATCTTACTCATAATACAAATATAGGAGCACTAGACCTTACAGGAGATATTTGGCAGGACTGGAGGTTAAAGATGAAACTCAGCAGCACAAAAGCAATTTAGTATAATTTATATACAAAAGTCAAAAACAGACAAGACGCAGTAGTGTGCTCAATGTTGGGGGAGAGAAAGCAAAGCCAGCTGAGCTCTTTTGGACTTCTGGCCACAGAAGTGAAATCAGTGGCCATCAACTTTAGGACGCCTTCCTAATGATCAAATGTGGACCCAGTACACAGCTCAAGTATGGATACTTTCCCCCCCAAAAAAACAGACACTCAATTTAATCACAGACACTTAAAAATGTACTTAAGTAGAGTAGTGGAGTAATTATACAGTGTTACTGTCTAACCCTGCTGCAGTGATGGCCTATTGGTTAGGACATTGTCCACCACTGCCCTAGTTTATGCAGTCCCTCAAAATCTAATATAATAAAATATAAATGTGTGTTACCTCTGGTATGTCTATCATTCGCCTCAGTTTCTGGTCTCTGTGGTTCCAGTCCAACACAAGATATTGCAGTGCCTGCAGGTTCATCCCCTCTGGAGAACAGGGGTCAAAAAGGAAAAAGATATTCTGATAAATAAAAGTAAATGCACTCATAGGAAATTTGTTTTCTATAATTTCACATAAAATTATTTTTATGTATACAAGCATATATGTGTGCTAACCTTTCTCTATTAGTGCAGCCACTCTGCCTGGAGTGCCCACGCCGATGTGAACCACACCTTTACTCAACAGCTTGATCTGATCCTCTACCTTGATGTGTTTGGCAAAGAGTTTTGCCACTTTAGCATCTCCCTTAAATGTAGTCAGTTGCCTTAAAAACATTTCAGAACAACCATTAACTGTACAGACAAATACACATTCAAAACCTTAAAATGAGTAGGAGAAAAGCAGTCACTAACTTGATGAGATCGATTGTTCTTAGGGCAGAGCTACATATGATCAGCATCAACACAGAGCATGTCTGCATATGCTGCTTCTGTACTTTAGCCCACTTAGGACAAACTTTTAAAGAGAAAACATTTTTAATGAAAGATCATATAACTTCCCTGTGCTTTGAAAAATGCTGAAACAAACTGAATACTCGCAAATGTATAGTGCACATGTACATACCTTCTTTGAGGTAGGATGACAAGCTGTGTGTGAGGTCATTATTCATCAGGAAACATGTCTCTAAATAAAGAAGTGAAAAATCTATATCAGTTTACAATTCCTGTTGCCCTTCTGCTGCACAAATAATGTCTCTCCTTACCCCATCCATTAACACAAAGGGATGAAAGATATGAACTTAACTGATCAGATATTATCTAAGCAGCTGATAATTTACAGCACACTAATGACAACACACCAGTGCTGTACAGGTGTACCACATGCAGGAGCACAGTTATTATTGTGGGTTGGGAATAGTCTGCTAACCAAACATATAAAAATATCTAGCCAGCAGTTGTCCTGGAAGAAGATAAACTATAGTCTTTAAGTGTACACCTATATGGTGCATCAACAAACTTCTGAGGTTGATAGTGACTGACTGACCAGGCAGACTGAGCTCTTCCTGTTCAATAACGGATCTTGTCGCACCAAAATGGCTTAGCAGTAGGCTCCTTACGTCCCCTGGAGAACCTGGCACAGTCTCTGAACTCGACAACACATCTGTGATGGTTTTCTTCTGTACACAGAGATAAATTTGACAAAGACTCACTTAGTCTCACATTACCACCTGTTACTAGGTTACGTTTTCTTACAGCAAGAGGTACTCTCACTGTGATAAGAGTAATGTCCAATTTACACAATATAACAATGAATGTATTATTAGCTGATGAGCCTGAGCAGTTTAAATTTATACTGCATTAAAGTATGTAAAGATATATGCCAATACCGTACCATGAAAAAAGGGCAAGACTCAACATTTTTACCTTTCGCCTCTTTTTCGGCTTCTTGCTTTCTTTATTTTCCTCTCCTTTTGGCTCCTCTTTTGCAATGACGGATTCTTTCTGCAAACAATATTACAAAATGTCAGTAGCGATTATCACATAACATTTTCTCAATGCAAATTCCAGCATTAACATGAAATGCATAAAATACTTATATTCAAGTAAGAAAATTAAGTCAGTATGACATTACTGACTGTTTCCACATATGTGCCATTAAGAAGTACATGATTGAATTCAAAGTCCCTTTAATTAAGACATTTTATGTACTGGTGCAATTCTAACATTGTCACACAGTTGTTGTTTATCAAAATGTAATTAAAATAGGAGTGTATCACCTGTGCAGACTTAATTTTCTTTGCTGTGTCTGGTTTTTGGATTTTAGTTTTTCTTTTCTTTGAGTTTCGCTCTGTGGACTCCTCCTCTGCTGCTGCCTGTGTGCCCCCTTCTACATTAGACACATCTGGCCGAGACAATGTAAATGTATTCAGTTAACCTGTTACAGAAGGTTAGCGACAACATTCATGCCCACTGATACCACGTGGTTTCACAACACGTGCAGCGAGTATCGCAAGTTAGAACGTTATCGTGAGTTTTATGAACTAGTGAAGAGCTACAAATAGATAAATTGCATCTCAGTGTATCTAAAACCATGAAAATAACTAATGTTTTGTTGAAAAAAAGCAAAGGAAATCTCTATAATCACGAATTTCCTCCTCGCTTTGTGACAACCTATAGATGTATAAATCAAGAAGACACTTCTTGCTTAGAATAAAATGTTATGTCTTGTAGTACAACTCGTTTATAAAAGGGTCATATGTTATTTAATCAAATGTAGCTTGTTTATATATAAACAGTATAACTGACCTAAATTTTCGTCTTTGGTCCACCACTCGTCTCCTAAGTCGTCTCCCATCGCTACCAAAAGCTGTTTAGATTTCAGGATCGCAGATTCGACAGAAAAATGAGTCAAAATTAACATTACTTCTGTCCACAATCATAGTATTGAAGTAAGCATACAAATACACACACCCGATGTTTAGACCAAAAACATCTGATTTTTATATTGGCCAGTAATGGCACGACGAAATTTGGTAACATTTTAAAAAGAATGAGGAATCTGCGGAGTTCAGTTTGGTGTGTGTGTGTGTGAGTGAGTGTAAGACAGAGCGAGAGAGAGAGAGTGTGAGAGAGAGAGAGCATGAACAGGCTTTATGTGTGAATTATTCTATAAATCTAAACGCAGATACTTTATATAATTAAGCATTAATTGAACCTGCTTTACTTCAACCTTGTTTTATTTTCATATATATATATTAATTAACAAAAAAACTCCAAGCAAGATCCAAATGTCAGGGAAAACTGGACTTGGTAAAGTTTTATGTGAACACTACCACTCGTCCGTATAGGTCTTAGTGTTTGGGGGCTTGCCCTTGTGAACCGAAGGTCAAGTCCTGACTCGGATCACTGAGGTACCCTTGAACAAGGTACCGTCCGGCTACACTTCTTCTCTTGATTGTTTTGTGTTTGAAGTCACTTTCACTTATCACGTCACTGACACCCACATAGCTGCTCGTCAATTCAGCTTTCTACCGCTGGGCGGCGCAGGTTTCTTTATGTACCCCAGGAAGCGCCAAATCACATATCTGCATCATTGCATTTGGAAGTGTGTGAGAGATTTTCTCTGGCTTCATGTCTGTCATCTCTCAGACTGAGGGATGTATAATTCCTTTCCTCTATCGATATTGCCCTCTTTTACTCTCTCCACCCAATTACTTATTAATCACTGGCATGAATAAAAAGCTCCTGATTTCCTTTCAACTAAAAGCTGATAGCTTATTCTGAGCTCATGTCAAACGCCACACATAGCGACTGAGAGACAGAGCAGCATGTTCTTGCACAATTACACACCAATGTTTGTAAATACAGACAGCTGACTAAATTTCTTTCAGCTAGTGGTTTCAGACTTGTCTGGTTTCTTATCATCTGGACAGCAAACAGAATGGAATGACAGTTTTGCCTGACACAATTACAGCTACATTATCACCTTTGTTTTTTGTGCTACGCTATTAACTATTCAACTGGCTGCATGATCAAATTCAAAGAAGTCATTATGAAAACTGATTGACATGAGAAGAATTCCACAATTTCTTTTATTGATTAACTGTAGGTTATGACAGGGTCTTAATTGAGTTAGCATATAAAGCATTGCTATGTTTGTGCGATAGATGCACTAGCTGCATCCGTTGTCACTTTGGTAGCAGGTGTGAGTGTATTCCAGCTGGTGGTTTGATGGAGGGGAGGGGTGCTCGAGGTCAAAACTGTTATTAAAAAGCAGTACATTTATGATAGTTTCATGCTGTGTTAATCAGTGGTTTTTAACCAAGCCCTAAATTATATATGACATTACTGGGATATTCCCCCATTTTAAGATGTCCCCCCTCTACATTTTTGCCTATGCTGGTCAGATTCAACCCTCATTCTAGTTCACTGCTTCCAAGCTTAGATTAGTTGCTGTACAGATGCCCCTGAAGACAGTGAGTATGAGAATGAGGATGTGTTAGATAAAATCAGCAGTCAGTAGGATTGAGAAGAGACTGGACTTAGAGTAAAATTTTGAACAAGTACAAGAACTTCCAGGTTGCATGAGCTAAACTTGATAAAACCCAAGACTCAATAGAGGAACCCACCCTCCTCTGATTGACATTGAATAGCAAGAAAGAATAGAAGGAGATGGACTCTATGGAGATGACTGACAATAAAAGGCAGAAGTATATAGGCATAACCACTAATGACAAACAGAATTTAGCAATGTTAGAATGGTTAGAGTCTGTAGCAACAGCTTCTCTTAGAGTCTGTGTGAATAGTGCTAGCAGTGGCAGTTTTTCATATAGGTATCATGGGTAGCCACCCAAGGCGTCTGGTCAGGTGCAACACAATCGCAACCCAAAAAAGAAGGGGTTTTTCGCCCAGGGTGCCAAACCGCCACTGAGTGCTAGCTTTACTTATGGGTGGGCAGAACATGCAGAACCATTGTGGTCAAACTGGTTTCTTTCATTTTCTTCCTATATTCTCTCCCCTCATCTATTTCAGTTTTTTCTTTCATGCATTATTTGTAAAAAAATGGTGACATGATGTAAAATAGAACATAAATCAGTGGTTTAAAAGAATGACCATGCAATGTTTGTCTGGGTTAGTTCTGCTGGAGCAGAAGGAGGTGGGTAAATGAGTATGATATTATACCTATAAACTAGTGCCCTGTCTTGTAGGTCCAGAGCACATTGCATATTATCAAAGTCCTTGAGCAGGTGTACCATGTGCCAGGGCCATACAGGGCACATATCATGAAAACTGAATTTTTGCAGTTTTAATGTAGTATCTAAACCAAGGCCTTAGCCACTCTCTCTGTCCAGCTCTCTAACACACAAACCCACACACACTATATCTCAAAGGCACAGACCAGTTCAACTGAGGCAACTACCCAGTAACGAACACAGCAGTGCATTACAGCAGTTATTAACTGACCAAACTCTCAACTGATCCATTGAACTGAGTTATTAGCATAATGATATCTCAATTCAATACAATGTTTTCTGTCCTCTCCCTTTCTCTCCATTTTCTCTCCCTCCTTCCCTGTCTGAGCTGTGTTCAGTGTGTTCAGTTAACATTAGTGTAAATGATGGTGAAGGAGATTAAAATCCTTTTTGTTGCATACAGACACAAACTAATACATTGTGAGCACTGAGCATATCACTATCATATATTATGATTATGACCTTGATCTAAATATTGTTAAAGGTTCAAAACATACCGTCCAATCCCTAGTTCATATGATCCATATATAGATCAGTACTTATACACTAAAGTCTTAAGGAGTGTTTCAGCTGGTGTTCCCCAACCAGTGATCAAAAACACATAAACACCACAGTCAGCATATAGGACATGCATTTTGAATAAAGCTAATTGAAATATCAGTCTCAAATAACAATAACAATGTAACAATTATTGCCTGAATACCAAGAAATAAAGATTTAAGATGAACTGTTGACTATTTTGCTGCATAACCACACACAAAGGTGTTGAAAAAATGAAATACAAGAGAAACATGTTTGGTCTTTTCACATGTTTTGCATAGCCCATTGGGAAAATGGTTTTGATTCCAGCAGTCATAATTTGTGTATAAGTGTTAAGGAATTCCATCAGTTATTTTTCCAATGATAACCAAATGTTTTGATTATCACGACCATTCCAAAGCACCAGGAACATTGGACCGGCACCACACAAAACATATTCCATGTTTAAACACTTCTAGATATTAACATATCTAGATATACGTATATCCTTTGTCTTGGAGTCTTGGAGTCATCATCGACGACCAGCTGACCTTCAAGGACTTCATTGCAGCGACCTCACGATCATGTAGATTCACTCT
>JBBPDA010000003.1:3755889-3777179 GCA_037974385.1 Arnoldichthys spilopterus
TGTGTGTGTGTGTATGTTATATTTATTTATTTAGCACCTTTAAAAAGGGTGCAAAGGTTATGTCCCGGGTTACCTGTTACTATGGCCAAAGGTTTCTGAGCTGGCTTAGGTTCACATGACAACAAATGACGGAAGTATTCTAAACCGCTTATATAAAATTGCAGTGAGAGGATTGAGATAAGCTTATAACTTCTCCTGTGTTTTTCTCCCCTCATTTTTTTCTGCTCCAGGCAGCCTCAGCACCTGCTGCATTATTGATGAGGAGCGAGAGAGAGAGAGAAATAGGGCAGAAGAATGAACTAGATTCCCTGTGTTCATTCAGCTTGTTACATAAATGATTGAGGGGAGGGGGAGGGCAGGGGTTTTTTTTGTCCATGTGCACTCATTTTATTTCATATTATTTTATTTTAGTTAATTACTTTTTTGTTGATTAGCCACAGCTTTTCGAATATTCTCAACTCTCGACTGCTGAGATTATCATTTACAGATACAGAGCGCTACACTTTGTGCTGTCATATAAATAACATATTACGCTTGTATAATTGAGCAGGGAGTGGTTGTTTATCTGGCACTTCAGTGCAATCAGTGCACTTATTCTTGAGAAGGTGAATAATCAGAAAGCTGACATCTTTGGTGTAACCTACTCATATAATGACAATTTGAGTGATACCATGCTAACACGAAGCACATTGTTTTTATCCATTGTACAAAGTTAGCTATCACTGCTAGCTCATCATGTGCAGACAGACAAAACAATTGTAGTGGCAGAGGATGACAGAACACACAATGGTTAGATACTGGCACACACGTCTGTATTAGACTCCTTTGAGTGTTAAATCAGCTAAATGCCACATGGAACAACTGTTACTGCTTGTGTGAGGGATGAGGCATTGTTTTGTATGCTCTGTAATTCATTATGAAGCTATGAGCCAACCGATGACCTTTCTGGGATTGTTCACACCACACACACACATACACACACACATTAATCTTCATCTCAAAATTAACCTTTATGAGAGCACTGTGTGGTTGTTCAAGTAGCGGAAGTGCAGATAAATGAATTGAATAAATGCAATTACAACTTGTTGACTCTGATTAGAAGTTTGTTAAAAATGTCTGTCATTGTTTAGCAATGAACTTTGTCTAATGAAGCGTGTCTTATAAGGGGAGGCTACAGCAAAAGTATGATAAGCAGAGACTGGCATTTTTTACTTCAAAATTCACTATGGTTTACCAAAGTGAAACGTGTACTCTCGCCTTCTATTACCCCTAGAACAAATGATTTTGAGATCCATTGCTAAGGTTTTGAGTTTAGGAAGTAAATGCAAGTTCTACATTTTCTAAACATTTATTTTAAATAAACAAACAAACACTAAGACTGAGGTATTGCTAAACAAAGACTATGAAAACCAAAAATGAACACAACTAGAGATCGGGTTGATACAACAGATAACCAACAGGGCTAGACAAAACACAAGATTTTAAATACTGAGACAAAACGAGGAACACCTGAAACAGGAAGAGACCAGAAACAAGAAACAGGTGAGAATTGGGGGAGACATAGGTGGAGCTAGGACATAAACAAACACAAGACATGAGGACAAGGAGCACAGGGGAAACCAAAACAAACAATGAACATGGCACGAGGAGAGATGACGAGACGTCACACCAGTATATAATAAATATTTGCATTCTTTTGATGAGTTTAAAACTATCACGCTTAAGATTCCCATTACATTTGCAGCAGTTTCTTGCATATGTGAAAGGAGCTCAGCCCTCTCAGAAAAAAAGATTTGCCCATTGCTGTACAGAGCCGTTATGTCCTATGACCAGTCTAGCCTGTCATCCAACTGCTCTCCTAAGTATTTATAGGTCTTTACCTGCCCGACATCAACCCCTGCAATTCAGACAGGTCATGGTCCAGACCTATGGTAGTCCACAACCATCATCTTGGTTTTGGAAGTGTTCAGCAGAAGTTGTTTTGAACAATGCCACCCCACAAAGTCCTTCAACAGAGCCCTACACCCCTCCTGTCCTAATCCCACAGTTGAGATTCAGAAAGTCAGGATGGATAACATCTGTTTCTAATCATAAATTAAATAGGGCAAAAATTTGATTCCTAATTAAAGCCCATATTTTAGTTATCAATTTAGCATGTGTGAATGTGGATGTGCATCTCTTTAATGTACTTTCTCTTGTCTGATCTTTTTTCTCGATGTTTCTTAAGTGGTTCTAATTGGAATGAAAGGTAAAAGGTTGAGGTCAGGGGTCACCTGCAGGCCATGGCCAGCCACCATTAGACCTGTGAGGTCATGTCCCACAGGCTTTCTGCTCCTTTCTCCACAAGAAGAGATTCATGTCCCATCTAATGCATTCTGACATGCCCCAGCATCATCCAGAATATTATATTAAGTAAGACTACATCAGACATTTTGGCACTTAGTGCAGGGTTGAAGAGGGCCCTCAGGGAGGCCACTTGGCTGAGAGTGATAGCTAATGTGTAGCTAGCTACTGTATCTCTAATTGGCTTGATGTCTCTTGCTCACTGTAAACCCAACTACAGTTGAATTATTGTATGTTTTGACACACTTCAAAAAATTTGATCATTGTATACAATTAATCTTGGGATCCACATATGCATACTAAATTGTTATGTTTGATTGGATTTAAAAAATCCAAAGTTTAACAAGAATTTCTTTCATTTGCTTTTAAACTGTACTTCTTATTGCAGCCTGATGTGCTCAGTAGGTGTCATTAGAAGTATCCTTCAATATCTAATTAACTTAATTAACTGTATATTTGGAGAAGTCTTTTTAATTGTAGTAATCAGATGTGGTGTGTTTAACCTTTTAACGCTTTATCTGTCTGGTTCAGTGAACAACTTATACTCACAGACAGTTTGGAAGTTCTCAATGAATAAACAAAAAATTTTTTTATTTGCTCATAACTTCCTAATTAAATGATCTAAATACCTATTTACCTTTGTGTACTGTGGACTCTTTGTACTCCTGATAGCAGTGATGGCACTTAAATTCAAGAGTGACGTACATTGTGGGTTGAAGGCCTAAATGTTTAGCAAGGATGGAAGCACTAATTTAATGACTCAGAAAGCCCAGAAGGCATTACTTTATTGAGATCCGCACTTCCTCCCAAACTTTGTGCCACTAATGACTGATCAGAAATGGTTAAAGAATTGTTAAAACGACATAAGAAGAACATATTTCTTTAGAACTTTGTGGTATATATGGAATACTTTACTTTGTGGAGCTAATATATGCCAAAAGCCATTAATCTCAGGAGTTCGAAAGAGGTGGTGAAGGTTAGGCATTCATCAGAAAATGAACCTATGATCTATTCAGTCTCTCTGGGCATGTACCAGGTTATTTGAAGTTCAAACTTAATTTGATTTCTATATTAATCTCATTAAAAAGAAGCCCACAATTATTTCACCTGCATGCAGATATTAACCCAGCATTAAGGTTCAGAAGGAGAGATGCTCTTGCAGATGTGCAGAAGAAAGTCCTTCGATGGGGAGTTATTTTAGAGGCATACACCTAGAACAGCTCTGAGGGACAGAAGAGGACAGATAATAAGAGAGAGGGCAGGCCTCTTGGCACAATTTCTGGGACACATCCCCTGACCATGCAGAGACAGGAATGACATGAGTGAGGGAAGAAAAAAGAGAGGTGAAGAAAGAGCAGCAGCAAGTGCAAGCAGCCAAGTGTAAAAGATAGCATTTTGAGGTCTGGGCTAGTTGGCATCTCAGGGGTTCAGAGGGGAATGTGGTAGCATAGTTCTGATGGATGCAAAGATTACACAGTAGCCGGCCTTTTCACTGTGTTGAAATGTCGCTTTGTGTGTGTCTATAGACATAGTGCAGCCTCTGCTGCAATAATATCCATGATGCTCAACTGAAAGATTCTCATCAGTCTTCATAAGGTTCACAGCTGCAATACACCAAATAGCCCCAAATGTTAAAAGCACTGATGGATGAAGTGAATAACATTGATTATATCATTACAGTGGTATGTGTCAAGGAGTGGGATACATAAGACAGGAAGTGAACAGTCAGTTCTTTAAGCTGATGTGTTGAAAGCAGGAAAAATGGACAAGTGTAAGGCCCTGAACCTTTTTAACAATGGTCAAAGTATAATGGCTAGACAACTGGGTCTGAGCATCACTGAAACAGCAAGTCTTATAGGGTGTTCTCTGTTTGAAGTGGTCAATATCTAACAAAAAACGATCAAAGGAAGGACAAATGGTAGATGACTGACAAGGTCATGGCCACTCAAAGCTCACTGATGCGTATGGGGAGTGAAGGCTAGCCTGTTTGGTCTGATCATACAAAATGTTTATACTGGTTAGGATAGAAAGATGAGAGAACACAGCACAAACCATATTGCTCCACATGGGGCTGTGTAGCCACACACAAGTCAGAGTGCCAATGCTGAACAATGTCCAGTGTAGAAAGTGCCTACTATGGGCATATCAGAACGACCAATGCAATAGCAATGGAAGAGGGTGATCTGATAAATCACATTTTTATCTTTTGGATTGCCAGTGTTTTGGAGAATTGGAGTGTGAGCCAAGCCAAAAACTTTTTCTAAGTCAAAGACCAAACGAAGTCAAAGAAATGGAGCAAGACTACCAGCAGTCGTTGTCCAATGGGTCCGGTCCCACCGCTGAACCCAGTCTTGGACTCATATGCCATACAAACATAGACTCCTCCTATACATTATATTTTTCCAGCCTACCAATGATCGTCCAGCTCACCAATGATTGTCCCACCTACCAACGATTGTCCAGCCTACTTATGTCCCACGTGAATTCTATATGTTTACCACTAATCCTAAAATGGTACCCTAAGTTCTGTATGTTTACACATAATCCTATAATGCCACCCTAGGTTCTGTATGTTTACATCTAATCCTATAATGGCATCCTAAGTTCTGTATGTTTACACCTAAATTCCAGCAATCGTCGTCCAATGGATCCGGTCCCCCCGCTCAAACCAGCCTTGGACTCATATACCATACAAACATAGACTCCTCCTATACATTAAATTTTTCCAGCCTACCAATGATTGTCCAGCTCACCAATGATTGTCCCACATACCAATGATTGTCCAGCCTACTTATGTCCCACGTGAATTCTATATGTTTACCACTAATCCTATAATGGTACCCTAAGTTCTGTATGTTGTCAACATGAGTAAATCAACTGTCAGTAAAAGTAATGATAGGTATAAACTTATATTAAGTGTCCACTTGGCTTTTGGGTTCAAATCATGGTCACATCTTTGCTTGTGCATCTGGTTTCTGCATATGTGTGTGCTTTGTAAATGTATGTTTAGCCCCTGATTGTTTGGTGCCAGGGTGTACCTGATTTCACTTAAACTACTATACCAGATGGGTGTGTGTCATTAACCTGAGGGAACTTTTAGCAACAAGACACAGTGTGATACTCTAGGCAATGTTCTGCTGGGAAACTTTGGGTCCTGGTACATATGGATGTTACTTTGACATGCTCCAACTCTCTAAATATTGTTGCAGAGTAAGTATACATCTTCATGGCAATGACATTCTCTAATGACAACTGTCTCTTTCAGAAGTATAATATGCCCTTTCACACTGCAAAAATTGTTCAGGATTGGTTTAAAGAACATGACAAAATGTTTAAGGTGTTGATTTGGCTTCCAGATTCCCCAGATCTGACTGAACATCAGTGGGATGGGATGGACAAATTAACATCACAGACCATGCATAGATACAGTGATGGTTATGGTCATTGATGTCTCTCTACTACTTTAGATAATATAAATACATTTACAGACAATACAACGCAATACTCAATATGCAATATGCAACAGATAATACACAATATACAATATACAAACCCCATTACATTTTTTTTAAAAGTTGAAGTTAAATTTTAACATTTCATAAAATGCAATAAAAAAAAAAATTTTTTTTTTTTCTTTTTTGGATTTCAGGAAAACTATTGTCATTTATTACAGTCTGCCATTTCAGGAATGCAACCTGAAATTATTACACAAGAGAAAACCAAATTTTTGTTCTATACAGGAACATTGCCATTTTCTCTGGGCCCAACTCTTTTCAGATGGAACAATGAAACATTGAGAATATGTGCTGTGCTCACATGAGTCCACATTTCAGCTTTTTCAGGAAAAATGAATGATGAAGTCTCAGTGGCAATGCTATGAAGTATCAACTAAACAAAAGTTCAAGAAAGTTAGCAAATCACACATTCTTGTTGCATTTACTGAAAAACATTTGTACATGCAAGAGTGTCTTAACTATTTTACAAATGGTTTTGTAAAAAAAAGAAGCTAGACAAATAGCCTCCAGGACCAGGGACTAAGACTGGCTTAGCAGAAGGAGAGGTCAACATGTAACTTTCTGAGACTCCTGGCTGACCCCCCTAACCTCCCAGCACCCCCTAACCCCACAGCCCTCGCCCCAGCTCACCTCACCTCATGGCACCTGCCCAAGGTAGTACCTCTCCTCTCCACTGCTCTTAGACTGGCCATGGTTAGGTAAAAATGATCAATTTATATATGTTTTATGTAAGAGAAGCCACAGCTCCATCTAGTGGCCAGAACAGGTCGGCATCCCCGGAGTACTGAGTCCTCGGCCAGTCCTTCCCTGCTAAGGATAATGGGGGCTAACCAGGACAGACTATAAGTAGCGCATGGAACATGGACTCTGTGCGAAGTCTCGTATTTTCGTTATGTTTCTGAGCATTCTGATTCTGTTTTGGATATTCTGGTTCTGACCCTGTTTTGTGTATTTTGGATTTTGGATTTTTTGCCTTGTCGTTGCCAGTTCTGTTTGTTGTGTACTTTGACCCTTGCATGTCCGTTTTGCCCCGGTGACCTCTTTTTGATTGACCTGCCTTCATCTAATAAACATCCTTTTACTTGCACTCACGTCCTGATCTCCATTGGAATCGTTACAACCTCATCTATTTGCTCTGGAAGCAGTGACCTAATTTCCCTTTAACGCAAAACTAACCAAAAACATGATATCATGTGTTGCATTACTTGATGACATCACATGTTTTCCAATTGAAGCATAGCTAAATTCCATTTAACAGGTTAAGGCTGAAGTCTTATGCAACAGAATGAGCACACTCCAATACAATATTCATGCATTTCTCAAAGAGCGCTGTTGTTTTTGCTTTGCGTGCTGCTGAACAATTTTTTTTCTAAGATGAAGTCATACCTTTTAGACACTTGAACTCATTATTCACTTGACCTGGAATGATTTCACTGTTACATGGATTTTTACATGTTACATGAAGTCTAAAAATGCTGCAACATTTGTTTTCCAGATGATTCTTTAAATGTTTTAGGAGTTGACAAATGGATTTGCAATGGCTATACTTTTTGTCCAGCTATAAAATGTTTTAATATGATTTTTTATGATTTCCTTTGACTGCTGCTCAGTAAGCTCTAGTTGGACCTGTTTTTAGAAACTGTCAGGCTTCCATTATATACGCATTGCAAACTCATTTGTATGGCAATTCTTGATATTCAAACAGTGAACAGAGACTTGCTCCACTTCATTACTCTAAATATGATGAGTGCTATTCAAATGACAAACCCTTAATTTAACGGGCTATTCTCTGGGCTTAACAGACATAATAAATGTGCCTTTTGAACTAGAATATAGACAGCTATTAGATGGACATTATTTGAATGTTAAATGGGCATTACTGCACTTACTGATTGTGACCAGCCAGGCTTCTAGAACAACTGGTGGAAGTGGGGTTTTGAGTGACAGCTGATTTGTCATGCCTTTTGCTATGTTCCTCTTGAATAACTCGGGACAATTAGACCCTTGCCTGTCAATTAATGTGTTTAGTAAGAGTGATAAATGTGTTGTGTATTGTTTTATGTGTATGTTTGTGTGTGCGTGTGTGTGTGTATGTGTGTGTGTGTGTGTGTATGTGTGCATTAGTTGAGAGAAAGAGAGAGAGGGGAAAAAAGGGTGAGACAATGAGGAATAGGTTTAACCTACAGCTAAATGGTGCATGTACATCATACAACTGGCATGGAAAACCTATATTAACTTAAAATAATTAACCTTTTTAATTACAATTCATTTAAGTTTATTCTTTTTACTACTTTAGTATATTACTCAGTTTCTTAAATATAATATTTCTATATTGTAAAAAATATATATATTTTATAACTTATAATATTTATATTATAATAAAATGTCTTCTACGCTCGCAGTAGAATTAAATTAAATCCAACTCGTTCTGACCACCATACATGCAGGGAAACCATCTAAATCATTGGGCTCCAATGCCTCACCTTTGAAAAGGAAATTCTCCTATAATTTCAGCATTTAAGGAATTTGGGTAGAATTACATGAAACACAAACTGAGGCTAGGCCAACTAAATATAAGTTATTCTTGTATATGAGGAGTAAAATGTTTACATGGAGTAAACTTTCATTGCTATGCTGACGACACAGTTAAATGTTTCTGCACAGCCTGGTGAGAATCACTAACTTAATGTAACTGAGGACTGTGTAAAGGACATTAGACAGTGGATGCTTCTAAACTTCCTACTGAACTCTGATAAAACAGAAGTACTCATAATAGGGCCACCTGCAGCTCGGAGTAAGCTGTCCAATCACACAGTAACTCTGGAGGACCATTCTGTTTAATCTTGCACAGCAGTGAAAGATCTTGGTGTGATCATTGACCCCAATCTTTCATTTAAAGCTCATGTAGATAATATTTCTAGGATTGCCTTCTTTCATCTAAGAAATATTGCTAAGATAAAAAATATAATGTCAATACACGATGCAGAAAAACTAGTTCATGCCTTTGTTACCTCTCAGTTAGATTACTGTAATGCTTTACTGGCTGGATGTTTTAATAGGTGCAGAAACAAGTTGCAGTTAGTTCAAAATGCAGCAGCAAGAGTTCCTACTAGAACCAGAAGATACCATCACATCACCCCTGTTTTGTCTAATCTGCATTGGCCCCCGAATTTTCGCATTGACTATAAAATTTTTGACCAATAAACGATCTTGCACCGCAGTATGTAAGTGAACTCTTGGTCTCTTTTGATCCACAACACCTACTTAGATCAAAAGGTACAGGTCTTTTGCTGGTACCCCTGGTTGCAAAGGTCAGAGCAGGGCCCAGAGTTTTCTCTTTTAAAGCCCCACACTTATGGAATAATCTTCCAAATAATGTTCAGGACTCATACACAGTCTCAATATTTAAGTCCAGGCTGAAAACATATTTGTTAAGTCAAGCCTTCTGTAAGTTCTAGATAAAGGGTAGATCTGGAGAGTTCTCAGGCATAGAGTATTCTGGTAAACTGGGATGTTTGAATGCTGTCACACCCCACTCTGACGTGTTCACTCAGGTTTGTTGACAGTCAAGTTGTTGTGCTGCCTTATGTCCCAGGATGCCCTCATGTCTGTGCTTCTCTCTAGGTCTCCCCTTTAGTTATGCTGTCATAGCGAGTTCTGCCGGAGCTCCTGCCTGCACTCAGACCACAATTTACATAATTCATCATAACAACCTAACAATCTCTCTCTTTTTCACTCTCTCTCTCCCTCCCTCTCCCTTGCTCTGTTGAGCTGGCCCACTGAGATATCAATGATCCTGCCCCATTCTGCTATCTCGACTGACCCACCCTGATATCCTCTTACTGGTTGAAGTTTTTGCAGCTTTTAGCCCACTCACTCCTGCTGAGGAGCCCATATGAACAGCCCTATCTGCCAAAGAACTGACCTAAAGTCATCGCAGTGCCTGTACACAAGGAACTGCTGCTGCCCATTTATACTGAGAACTATTATAATTATATATATTTATTTTATTTATTCTTATTCTCCCTTTCTTTTCTCTTTTTTGTTATTGCTATCCGGTGTCAACCAGGGGAGTATGGGTTCTCCCTTCTGATCCTTGGTTCCTCCCGAGGTTTCTTCCTACAGCTAGGGAGTTTTTCCTTGCCTCTGTCACCTTTGGCTTGCTCTTTGGAGGCTTGGACCCGGTTTCTGTAAAGCTGCTTTGTGACAATGTCATTTGTAAAAAGCGCTATAAAAATAAATTTGACTTGACTTAAAATAAGAGTGTTTTTTTTATTTTAAAGGAGTGTTTCATTAAACTGACCCCATCATCAAGCCCTGTTAAGCCCCACGTGATTTTGTGCAGAGTCAGTCTGCCCCACAGAAAATCAAATTAACATAAAACCAATTAATCTATTAATTAGTCAGCTTTAATCACATCATTTGCACTATACTTTGAGATGTAATTATTAATTCTATAATTAATGAAGGGTGATTAATAGTAAGGCTTTGATGTGCCGTGATGGAGACTGTACTGGTTAAAGTCTTGTGATTAAAAGACTAGTATGCCACTTTCTAAAAGAATCTTGATCATATTCCTCCTCTGACACATTTAGGATGCAGACATGTAGCACCCCGTATTCATTTCCACAGGTCAAGTGTTTAAAATAATTGCTCTGTCCAGGGTACTATAAAGAATATAATGTATAAACACCTTTGAGAGATTTTTGTAGTCAATATGCTAACAGTGTCTTAACCTATGCTTAGAGTGTTGTTGCTGTGAGTGTAAACACCAAACCTGCAGCTACATTTATTGATAAACAGTTTATAAATTCAGTTTGAACAAATGATTAAAAATGTTTTGCACTTATTTTCAGTCCCAATCATGTTAATGCAACTGGCAGCTAATCCAGCTCAATGCTGAAAACACAATTGTTTGAAAAACAGCACCAAAGTGTATAATTTTCTTCATTACCTGTTATTCAGGAAACCATGGTCCTGCTTTGGCAGCTCCTGACTTTGAAAGCAGAACCCAATATACATTTTAGAGGACTCACCTGCATGCACCTCTGACCCTTTTTTTGTAATTGTATGCATATTTCACTTCTTCTTTCTTATTATGCATTTGTTTCAGAGGTGGCTCCTTTTCATTCTATAATCTTGACTCATTAAATGACCTGCTCAGTTGTTTTTCACTAGGCTATTTTTGTTTCAGTCATTATTTCATTAGAACTCTTTTGACCTAATGCTTAAGTTATTTTTTGTGCCTACTTTTACTTGTAATTGAATCACTGTGCCATTGCAGTAACAATACTTTTGTTAAATAAGGACTGAATATTCTACTGTGGGTGTGTGTGTTAGATAGAGTATGCCTCCAGCTTATATGCACGTGTGTGCCCATGCTGACTCAAGGTAATCACATTTCCGCTAATTAGTGCTCCCTGTTTCGTCTCTTTGTCAGAGGTCATTCCAGTGCTGGACTGATATATTCACTAAGCAGCCCCAATTTTGTTTTCATGAAGGGCTGCTTGGAAGCGTGCAGCACATATAATGAAGTAACAATCACAATTTAAATGCAGATTCATGCCAGTAATCTTGCTGTCCTTCACTGCCTCACACTCACTCACTCACTCATTCTATCCTCTTCTATCTGAACGCTGAAAACGGACTATGCAAAGCTAACACCATGCATCTTCAAGATGTTAATTTAACAAGTACACTGAATGGATGTTTTCGATAGCTCCATTCACATAATAGGCAAAATAATGATGCAAGTCTGTTTTTTTGCTTAAATGTGACTCAGATCTTATTTCCCCAGTATGTTAAATTCAGGTAATAAGCATTAATTTGCATTAAAATGCGCAAAAGGGTGTTCTCTGTAAAGGATACATTACATGTCATTGTATGCAAATATCACTGGCTTATTTGATTATATAATATGCACTTGTGGGTTCTTTCAGGGTAGAGGCTGTTTTCTGGGGTCATCTACAAACATTCATGTGAAAGTAAAAGTAACAATTACTCATTGTGAACACACTCAATAACACATGCATCACAGTAAAAAGTGACCTCTACACTGAACCCATCTAACGTGCACAAGTGGGGCAGTGGGAAGCTATAAGCAGTGCCAGAGAGCAGTGTAACAGCACAGTACCTTGCTCAAGGGTACCTCAGTGGTACCAGAGCTGGGGCTTAATCCTGTGACCTTCTGTTTACAAAGGCAAAGTCCTAACCATTAGGTCACTACTACCCAAGTAAACTGTCAGATAGAGTTGGCAGTAGATTATGTTACTTTATCCTTTCCTGATAGCAAGCATCATCTGTATTTTTTGTAGAAGGCTGTTAGAGGCTGCATATACTAGTCAACTAGTTGACTAATAAATCCACTAGTCGTATTTAAGAGCATTCAACATCCATACACAGGAGAAAAGCTCAGACTGCCTCTTAAAACAAGTGTATGAGTTGGGACACAGTGTCTGAAATGTTTTTTTCTGTTAAAGACAACTCACACACAACTCAAAATGCTTTATTATTATGCAAATACTACGCAAGATCTACAGATGAAACCTGAAGATAAATTCCAGTGCAATCTGTGGGAATGTATTAAACTGTGCTTGCATGTTTATTACAGTTATTATTACACAGCAAATGTGCTATGAGCTTTATATTATTTAGGAGCTTCTAATCCCAATGTTACAGTATGGTCTTTTACTTCACAGCGTTATAATTTTCTCTGAAAAATGTTTATTTTAAAACTATAAATGACAGAAAGTTTAGTCTCCCTAAAAGAGGGCTATAACATAATCTAAGTTATTTAATTGTGTTTGTTTTTTTGAAGGTAACATTTTCACAATACATCACTATGCTGTAATGTTGTAATGTGAATGTTAGCTATATTAGCACACACACACACACACACACACACACTCACACACACACACACACTCACACACACACACACACACACACACACATATATATATATATATATACAATAAAATATATAGACTTAAAAAATACATGATCTTTCACATGTAAAAAATAAATATCATTTGAATTTAATAAAATATTCTAAATATAAGTATTTTTATTTATTGAGAGGAGTTCTAATTAGGCTGAATCGAATTTCTGTTAGCGTTCAGTAAAGCTTGTCTAAAGCTTGTTGCTGTAAAAGAGTGAATTTTTGGACTTTGCTAATTGAATGTTTGGTCAAGATCATGTAGTCTTATTTCCTTTTTAGTAGTTGTTTTGAGTTTTCCACCTGTCCTGTATTCAGTAAAAATAAAAACTGGAATTAAGGTAATTAAGTTCATCCGCCTGTTTTATGTATTTACTTAATAACTGATTGCTATACTGTTGAAGCAGTGGCTAGCACTGTTGAAACACAGTGAGAAGGCCCTAAAATCAGTTCATGACTGGGATGGCCTGGGGCTTTCTGTGTGGAGTTTGCATGTTCTCCCATGTCTGCGTGGGTTTTTTTTTTCTTACCACAGTCCAAAGACAAACATCAGGGGGACTGGAGATGGCAGCTTGCCCCTAGCTGAAAGTGTCTGCATTGTGATGGACTGGCAACCTGTCAAAGTTGATTCCCTGACTTTTGCCCTTTAAGCACTGGGATAGGCTCCAGCACCTCCACAACCCTGCTTAGTATAAATGGCTCAGATAGTGGATGGAAGAAAAACTGTGTCTATTCGTATGATCACATTTTGGAGAACTAAATAGTGTGATTTTTAATATGACATTAATAGATAAAGATATCTGAACAGGATCTCACATTTACATCTGTAGCCAGATTGCTCTCATCTACCATTCTCTAGGAGAAAGATAGGAATGTGGGTAGAATTGGGAATTTAATAAGAAGGATTGTAAGTGAATGTAGCCTACAAGAACCTGGTGCAAGCACAGTAACTACTAACTCCCCCTTTTCTCTCCAGACTCATGTTGTTTTCCTGAATTTTGTTTCACTGTATAAGTTCCAAGTTATCAGCAGTGATTCAGACTTTATTCTCTAACACTTGCCACCTACACACAGGCCCTTGTGTAGCTACGCCACAGATGAGAACAGAGATAAATGTGCAGTCAGCTGGCCTTTTACATCCTAGAATAGACCGGTAACTACGGCGACGGCATCTGTGTGAGTATGTGTTGGAGTGAGAGAGTTAATATGCTCCACTTCCAATCTCACTTTCTTAGTGTAATTGTATGTAATTGGTGGTCCCCCCAAGACGATCCTTCTAGAGCAAGCCCATCTCTCCTATTTTTCTTTGATTCCAAAGTGGCTCTGGCCTTGTCCCATTGCCCATAACGATTGGGCATAATTTGATGATGAGAGGTAACCGTGGTGATGACATGACCCTCTCAACTCTATCCCATAATTACATCCATCCCCAGTATGCAGCTCTTGTTCACAAACAGTGTTTGATTTTTTTACCCTCTTAATTATTCTTTAATTAGCAGAGAGAGAGAGAAAGAGAGAGAGAGAGAGAGAGACAAGCCACTGAACACAGAAGAACACTCTCCAGGTAATTACACACGCACACACACATGCATAAATGGTTAACTCTTTAGGTGAGTTTTATGTATGGTAGTAAGCTATCTGTATTCCATTCTGTGGGCGTATAGTATATTAAATTCCAGCTAATTACAGCATTGCATTAACACACACTTCAACAGCTAGATATATGTCAGTATTACTTGCTACAGAATTTTAAAAAATGTCAAAACTACATAATTGCTCATAATATTCAATTACACTTTATCAGAATGTAGTTCCACAACAACAATTTTGAGATTTGCTGTGATTTAAATCCCTCTTTTTTGTTTTTTTTTAAATTACACCTTTACATTGTGTGAATATTTTAAGGTGAATGGATCAGAAAAATATAAAAAGAAAAATACTTGGAACAAAAATCACATTATAGTAACAAACTCTTCATATAGCACTTGATATAGCAGAAATTAAACCATGCTAAACACAGTTCAGCTAATTTTCTTTGAGCCACTATAAATCATTGTGATAGGATGAAAATTCAAAATAATACCAAGTTGTTGTTGGACGAATTTTAGTTTTAATAGTTATGGCCTGGAAACAGACACATGCTTCTCACACTCAGAAAAGTCATTTGAGCTAATGATGGCAAGAACACAAACAAGAGTCCGAACAAGATCCACCCCTTCACCATTTCAGAGATATGCCATATTACTTGTGTTTCTAACCTTAATTTTTTATTATGCAGTAATATCCCAGTATCTGGAAAATACCTACAAATGACTAAAAACCCATCTAACAACTGCAATGCTAAGCTTACATTTTTGAATCTCTAGTGACTGTCCAATTGAAAACATTATTTTTGTGTGAAAACTGTGTCTTGTAGGTCTTTTCAGTCAGGCTTTAGAGAAACCATCTCTGCTATCACACCTGCTTTAAATGATTTCTACTTGGCCATTGACATGAAAAAGCATTGTGATGCCATTCATTGATTTATTGAATGCTTTCAACACTGGATCATACAGTTCTTTTAGGAAGCTTACAAATCATTGGTTTTGGTAATAGAGCAATAAAATTGATTCATTTACCTCCTGGACACGCATCTCTGTGTATCACTGGCCAACTACAAATAACTAAAGGAGTTCTAAAGCTTTAACTGTGGGCTCAGGTTTATTTTATGTATATTAATGATTTTACTGCTTGTCTCATCCTCAGATTACAAATACACGTGTCACTTGTCACACTTCATTTGGCATACTACTGGACAATAAACTCACTTTCAAATCTCATATTTATACATATATCAGAAAATGTAGACAAAAGCCATATTACCTGTACTGTAATAAGCCGTCTCCCTTTGCATGCTAGAAGAATTGTAGAGGCAACCTAATTAACCTAACCTTAACCACAGTGATGTAATATATAAACATGCATTTACCAGTACACTTAAAATACTAGACTCAGTTTATCACTCTGCTCTGAGATCACTGCAAACTGCAGTACAGCAAGAAATAATTTGACTTATTTTTTATTTTTGAACCATTTATGTATATTTTTTCATGCTTTACTTTCATTCTATTTTAAATTAAGTTTACTTTTAAAAAGTAATTTATTTAAACAGACCTTTCCTGTTTTTATTAACTATTCTTTATCTAGTTTTACTTCTTCTGTTGGTTCTTTTGGTTTGCTGACTGTGCAAAACGTTCTGCAAAAAGTGGGTTTTACCTCACTGTTTATGGCCCGAACATGCAGAAAGAATAGTCATCATTAGAAATAACACTATTTACTTAGTACTTGGTACATTCTGGACCAAATATACATGCATGAAAAGATGCTGTGTGGAATATGGTGTGGTGCTTCAGCAGTCCACGTTAAGTTTAACTCTATTCTTACCCAGATTAGATTGCTTTGATGAGAAAGAATGTTATTCGCTATCTCTTTGTCATCAAACTTACATCTACAAACTTTCTGTTCAAAGCTTATTACCCACTCTATTATACCTCTCTGCTTCCTGCACCTTGGTTAGCAAGCAGTACTAAGCACAGCTGGCGTGAATCTGTAGACCATGTCTGAAAGTCAGTATGTGTTCCTATATGTTTTTACTTGATGTCACCTGTCACTGTCATGCGAGTGTACTGTCCAGGGATATTTTCTGAAAATGAACTTCAAAAGAAGCCTATTCAAGGAGAATATTACAATTAAAAGTCCTAAAATTAAAAACACTACAGTCTAATTTGTCAAATGTTGCTGAAAGGTTTATCTGTAACGGTAGCACCCGTGCTACCCAGCAGAGGGCGGCAAAGAGGCGCCATTCTGCACCAGACCGGCAGAGGGACTCGGCACATGGCCAAGCATGCCAATCAGTGGTGATGATTGCCACCTGGGCTCTACCTTTTATATTCCTACCTGCTGCACTGGCCGTTGCTGAGTCCTTGTGATATGTGGCGTGAGCCTGCACCTTTGTGCAGTCACTCCTCAGCCAGTAATATGGTAAAGACCTTCGGCTTGTCCCTGGGTCTCCCTTTCTCTCCTTTCTCTTCTACTCAGCTAGACTAGCCCTCGGATCTTTCGTGTGGCGTTCTGCTGAGAGCAAAAAAAAGAGGAAAAAATAAAAGAAATACTTTATTGAAAGAGAGAACATTTAGTCTAGGACTCTCTTCCCTTCCCCACACTCTCTGGCTCTTTTCTAGCCCAAGTGTGGCAGTAGCACACGTTGGAGTGAGAGTTTTGTGTGTGTGCATTTGTGCAGGAGATTTTCCCCTGTTTTTGAAAAGGGTTTGTTAGTTTTTTTTCTCGCTGGTTGGCGCCGCCACACACCCTTAGTTATAGCCTTAGTTATAGTCTTCGTTATAGCCCTTTTTACCACTAATCTGCAGGTCAGACTCTGTAGCGTGTGCCCAGCAAAACACGCTTGCACATGATTGGATTGATTGGATTGGAAAATTGCCCATAGGTTTGAATGTGTGTATAAATGGTTGTCTGTCTGTGTGTTGCCCTGCGATGGGTTGGCCTCCTGTCCTGGGTGTACCCCGCCGTAGGCCCGCAGTCAGCTGGGATTGGCTCCAGCTTCCCCGTGACCCAGAAACGGAAGAAGCGGTTGGTAAATGGATGGATGGCTGGATGGATGGATGGATGGATCCCAACTCAATAGTGTTTTCTATTTGTCTTACTCAGCACTTGGGTCCGCTCTCACTTTCAAGTGTCGGTTAACCTCGGCACGTTACAGAAGGATTCAGCCCACCATGGACCCAGCAGGGCAGGATGAAGAAGACATGATTTGAACAGCGCTCACCAATCAGGGGGCAGCCATAGGCCGCCATGAGCAGGCACTGCAGCAAATCATGACCCAGCTGCAGCAGATCTCTAGCACACTGCAGTCTGTGGTCGTGCCTGCCTCAGCTATGGCCTCTGGCTCAGGTGAGGCGGCTGCAGCGTCTCCACCAGTGGTTCCTGCGTCTGAGCCCCGATTTTGTCCTGTCATATCTGCCCGGGTCGAAGAGCACCAAGCCTGATGCCCTTTCTCACCAGTGGGCTCCGCCAACAGTGGGAGGATCTCCCAAATCAATCTTGGCCCCCTCACAAATTCTGGCGCCTATTTGTTGGGACATTGAAACGAAGGTACGATCGGCTCTCCAGAATGAACCCGATCTGGGAGGGGGTCACCCTGGGAGACTCTATGTCCCAAAAGCAGTATGCCCCCAGGTGTTGCGTTGGGCCCACGAGTCACCCCTTACTGCCCATCTGGGGGTCAATCGATCTCTGGAATTTCTCCAGCAACGCTTTTGGTGGCCAGGGGTGGGCAAAGATGTCAGGGAGTTCGTGGCTACCTGTAGTGCCTGTGCCCGAAACAAAGAACCCCGGGAGAAGCCAACAGGGCTTCTACACCCACTCCCTGTACCGTGGTCACACCAGGCCGTGGATTTCGTTACCGACCTACCTCCGTCCAGGGGGAACATGGTGATCTTTGACATCACTGACTGCTTCTCCAAGGGCTGCAAATTCATGGCCTTTCCTGGACTACCAACAGCCAAGGAAACAGTTCTGGGGGGCTTTCTGCCATCTGCTGGGGGCCTCCGCTAGCCTCACCTCCGGCTACCATCCCCAGTCCAACAGGGGGAACACGGTGATCTTTGTCATCACTGACCGCTTCTCCAAGGGCTGCAAATTCATGGCCTTTCCTGGACTACCAACAGCCAAGGAGACAGTTCTGGGGGGCTTTCTGCCGTCTGCTGGGGGCCTCCGCTAGCCTCACCTCCGGCTACCATCCCCAGTCCAACAGGCAGAAAAAATAAATAAATAAAAGAGATACTTTATTGAAAGAGAGAACATTTAGTCTAGGACTCTCTTCCCTTCCCCACACTATCTGGCTCTTTTTTAGCCTGAGTGTGGCAGTAGCACACATTGGAGTGAGAGTTGTGTGTGTGCATTTGTGCAGGAGATTTCCCCTGTTTTTGAAGAGGGTTTGTTAGTTTTTTTTCTCGCCGGTTGGCACCGCCACACACCCTTTTTGCCACTAATCTGCAGGTCAGACTCTGTAGCGTGTGGCCAGCAAAATGCGCTTGCGCACAAGCATGCAGGGTTTGAATCCGGCCTCGGGTGAAAATTTTTTTTGTTCTCTCCTCCCCAAACAAACCTTACTATACCCTGTTTCAGGCTGGTGGCGCAGCGACAAGGCGCTCACCCAACACTCCCAACTCAATAATGTTTTATATTTGTCCTACTCAGCACTTGGGTCCTCTCTCACTTTCACGTGTCGGTTAACCCCAGCACGTTACATTATCTTCATAAGACAAGCATAACACCAAACACAAACCTATATACTATCAAGTAACAAAGCACATCTTGACATGGCCGGAGAAACAAAGGGAATACACCTGGACCTGATAATTAACGGGCAAGGCTAAGGAAGGACACATGGCTTGAAAAACAATAACAGATCACATGGCAAATATAAACAGACTAGAGTAACTAAACACAGAAGCATGACAATATTTAGAATAAACAAAACAAGGAACAAGACTAGGGGATATGTTACAGACCAAACAAGAGCAAAGACAAAGACTGTGAAAAACTGGACAGGACAGACATGGCATGGGCCAAAACAAAAATAAAACCATGACAAATACAAAAAAGAAACCTTACAGGACTAAGGAGCTAACTGCACATGACAGTGAAAGACACTAGAGACAGAAAGTCAGAACAGGGATCTAGAAAAAAAAATGCAAACAAACTAGATGCTAGAAATGAACACCACAGGGAATAAGACAGACAGATAAGCTAGCAGACAAAATAAAACATGGAACTAAGGCTAAATCAAAAATGGGACATAGGACAAGGACTAAGACATAGCTAAGAAAAAGACAGAAACAGGATAGACATACTGGTACAAGGAATATACAAAAGCAAGTGACCACCATATGGTACAATGAAGAACAAAAATAGAAACAAATCTAAAGCAGGACTGAGAGAACAGGACAGATATATAGTAAGAACAGAAATTGAGGCAACAAAACTACTTCTGGATAGAGTAGTAAGAATGGGAAGACCTAGGCAGAACAAAATAGCTGGAAGACCTTGGGCAACTGATCCAAAAGACACCAAGACAGGCTAAAAACAAATCACTCAATATGACAAATAGAGAACACAGACTAAGAAATATGGACAAAATCAATAGAGCGATAGGCAAAAAACCCCAAGAATTCATAAACATTTAAAATGACTGGCTAGAATACTCAGGGTGGAAACCCTACAGTATTCTTGTTCCCAGGCCCAACATTTGGGGTTTGAAACTGACCAGGAAACACGGGCCTTGACATAACAGGTAACTTAGGCTCAAGCAGGGCAAAAATTAAGGGTTGCTGCTGAGAATTATATAAAATCTGTGACTGAGAATGCACATTCACCCAAAGCTGAGACTGGGCGGGGATGAGGCAGGATTCCAAGGCTAACGCTGAGATGAGACCGAGTGCTGAAGCTAAGGCTGAGACGAGACAGAATGCTGAGGCTGAGATGAGACAGAATTCTGAGGCTGAGGCACAGTCCTTGACTGTGGGGCCACAAGTGACCTGGATGTTGCACCCATAGAGCTCTCTGCAAACGTAGGGCATTCAATGACTGAGAAGCTTAGTGGAGCAGCTGTGGGTGCAGGAACTGCTCTTTCCAGAGCAGCAGGGGACAGCAGATGTAGAATACAGTCCAGTGCAGCAGGAGACAGCAATGAAGGTGCTGAACTATTCTTCAGAGCAGCCAAAGGCACAGTAGCTGAGTCCTCTGGCAATCCTGGCAGTGAATTTTTTGTAGAGCGACAGGGGGCACTGCACATGTCCTGGACTCTGGAAGCTCACCAGGCTGATAAACTGACTCCTCTGGCTGATGAACCAGCTTGTTGGACTGGGCAGCTTTCTCGCTGGACCAGACTGCTGATATGGTAGACTTACTACTCTGAGGAGCCCTCTTATGAGGTTCGCTGGGCTATATAACCCACTCATGAGACCTGCTGGTCTGTCCTGTCAGCTCGAGTTGCTCACTGCCTTGAAGAGTCCTCTCATGAGGTTCACTGGGCTGTAGAACCCACTCTTGAGGATTGTTGGACTGTGAGACTGGTTGGTTGGGCTGGTGAACACTCTCATGATGTTTGGTATGCTGAGGAGTTCTCTGGTCTGGGTGGCTGACAGGGATAGCTTTCCTTGCTGGGCAGCCATCTTACCAGGCTGTAAAATCCACTTGTTAGATGGGGCATCCAGTTTGCTTTGCTGGTGAACTACCTCGGCCGCCCCTGTGTCGCATGGCGCTTGTGCCTACGCTGCCTCCATTGAGTCAAGTTTATTTGTATAGCGCTTTTTACAACTGACGTTGTCACAAAGCAGCTTTACAGAAACCGGGTCTGACCCCCCAAAGAGCAAGCCAAGGGTGACAGAGGCAAGGAAAAACTCCCTAGCAGTAGGAAGAAACCTTGGGAGGAACCA
>JBBPDA010000003.1:3797431-3816939 GCA_037974385.1 Arnoldichthys spilopterus
TATATAATTACCAAGCGTTTGTATGCATATAACATGCAAACAAACTTTGTCCAATGTTTTTTATTAAATATCATGTGGTGCAACCATTATAAAACAGCTATTTTGGGAAATTTATGTTAAAATTAATTCAAAGACAGAATGTTGCATCATCAACCAGTTTCCCAAGGACACATACAAACTGACACCAGGTTTATAACTCTCTCAAACTAGAATAAAAATAACTTTTTTAACAGTTGGTATGTAGTTGCCAAATTTGGATATCATGTGGTATGACCTCAAAAAAACAAATATGTAATTTGATGATAAATTTCATAGTGACTTTTTGTAGAAAACTTGTTTTGATTAGATGGCCAATTCTGTGTCTACATAGTTTGATTTTACTTAAAATATCATGTGGTGTGACCACAGACCATGTTTTCCCTGATAGATACATGTCCTAGATTGGCACTTTTTGTACTTTTATATACAGTTTATGATTTATATAAAAACAGTAATTTGTTTTTTTATTATTTGGAACAGATTTGTATGCAGTTGAGTAATTATTTTCTAAAATTTCAGAAACAAAAGTTTGTTGAGAGAAACTAAATAAATAATCAACAGAGAACAGAATATGCTGTAATTATGCAGTAATTAGTCATTTATTTTTTTATGTATTAATTTATAACTGTTTCAGCTTTTTTTTCCAGATGCCTCTGTAAAGTAAAGAAAAGACTGCTCCCCTTAAGCAGCAAAAGCAGAGTACCTTGCTAGGAGAAGAGAAAAGTTTTTAAAAATTTGTTAAAAATGAAAACAATATATATGAGGAAACTTGAAGTACATATTGCTTATGTGTTTTTTACCTGTAGGAAAGTTTTTTAAATATTTGCTCAAAACAAAATTACAGATGTGTGCTACAGTTATGTTTGAAATGTTTTATATTTAGAAAAATGTTTTGGTTCAAAAAAATTCTGATGTTTTAATTAAACCTGGTTTAAATATATTTTAGTACCTTTAGTACATTACCTTTTAAATGATTTGAGGTCATTTGGAGAAACCACTTATCATGTGGTGCAGCCAGTAATATCAATAAATTCCTCATTAAATGTCTAATATCTGTGGATGAAATATTAATAATTGATACAGTATGCTTAAGTAAAATTTTGTTTTATGCAATTCACAGGAAAATAAGACATACGCCACTTATAATAAGGTGACTGTGACATAAAATATGAGATCATTATTTAGAAAAAGTCAAAAGAAATGCAAACACTTACTATTTAACTGAGAACTTAAGAAAATGTTAAACAATTTAGGGAAATGTATTAATTTTAAAACATAGTATGGTCACACCTTTTTAACACCACATTTTTAAGGCCATGCCCAATTCAACCAAATAAAAAAATACTAAAATCACTTTATTTCAAAATTTAACATGAATTTATGTGTACACAATATTCTTAATGGTTAAACAATTGCAATAGATATTCTTATATTTTATATTTCAGAATTGGTCTTTTGAAAATTCTTTGACCCAAACACATTATCATTTGTCATTAACAGGGTTTTGCTCAGTATTCAATAAAAATAAATAAAATACTCAATACAAATTTAAATCAATTGCCAGACACTGTTATTGTACAGAATACACTCAACATCTGGTCTCGAAGAAAAACGTAGGGAAAAGGAGGGGGGTTCGTGCGAGGCTAATTGCTAACGCTAGTCGGCCATCCATTCTGCTTTCGAACATGTGCTCCATGGACAGTAAACTGGACTACATTCGACTATGGCAGGCTACCCAGCGTGAATTTCAGGACTGTTGTGTGTTTGTCTTCACAGTATCGTGGCTTGGCAACAACATTCCGAATTATGTGCAGCTAAATGGTGCAGCTGGATGGCCACGCTTTGTTTCGTGCTGACGGAAACGCAGCACTGTGCGCAAAAACTTAAGGTGGAGGCAGGTGTGTTTACATCAACACAGAATACTGCAGAAACTGCCCACCGCTGGTGGAGTTTGAAACGGTTAAATGTATACCTTTTTACTTGCCACGGGAATTCACCGCAGTGCTTATTGTCGGTGCTTACACCCCACCCGGACCCACGCTTCTTGAACTGTACAGTGCGATCAGCGAGCTGCAGAATGCTCACCCGGATGGATTGTTTATTGTTGCCAGTGACATCAACCATGCAAATCCCAAGACCGTGCTACCTAAATTCCACCAGTACATGAACTTTGCTACACGAGGGGACAACGCGCTAGATCTTGTTTACACAAACATTTCAACCCTATACCAAGCTATTGTTAATTATTATGTTAATTCCAGCATACAGACCACTCATTAAGCTCTCAAAATCAGTTCTGAGGCAGGTGAAAACCTGGCAGGCAGAAGCCACCTCTGCTCTTCAGGATTGTTTTAAAAACACAGACTGGTACATGTTCAGGGAGGCTGCAAGCACCGGCAACAGCAATAACTTGGAGGACTACACAGCATCTGTGACCAGCTACATCAGCAAGTACACTGATGATGTCACTGTCTCCAAGCTCATCCTCACATGCCCTAACCAGAAGCCATTGATCACTGCAGAGGTGCATGCACTACTGAAGGCCCAGGATGCTGCTTTCAGAGCAGGTGATAAAGAGGCCTTAAGAGCAGCGAGGGCCAAACAATCCCGTGCCATCAAGGTTACAAGGCATGCACATGCCTAGAGGATCCACAGCCACTTCAGCAACAGCAGTGACACACGGCAGGGAATTCAGACTATCACCAACTACAGGACAACACCACCTGCCTGTGATGTTGATACCTTCTTTCCAGATGCGCTGAACAACTTCTATACATGCACTACACAAGGAATGCACTTGCATAAATGTATAATTTTTTTATTAATTATCCAATTTTTCATTATTTATTCATTTTCTTGTCTGCACTGCAATCACTCATAACATTTCAGCATCACTAAAGATTTCTCTCTCCCTCACTCCTTCCCTCTCCCTCTTCCTCTCTCTCTCGCCCTCTCCCCCTCTCTGTTGAGCTGCCCCATTGAGATACCAGTGATCCTGCCCCCTTCTACTATCTGGACCAGCCTGACCCACCCTGATACCCTATTACTGAAGTTCCTTTAGCTTTTAACCCACTCACTCCTGCTGAGGAGCCTACATGTACAGCCCTATCCGCCAAAGAACTGATCAAAAGTCATCACAGTGTACAGATGCCCAAGGAACTGCTGCCGATCAATTATACTGAGAACTATTATAATATATATATATTTTTTTTCTATTATTATTTATTCTTTTTTCCTTTTTTTTCTCTTGCTTGTTATCGCTATCCGGTGTCGACCAGAGGAGGATGGGTGCCCCCTCTGAGCCTTGGTTCGTCCCAAGGTTTCTTCATACAGCTAGGGAGTTTTTCCTTGCCTCTGTCACTTTTGGCTTGCTCTTTGGAGGCTCGGACCCGGTTTCTGTAAAGCTGGTTTGTTGTGACACAGTTGTAAAAAGCGCTATAGAAATAAACTTGACTTGACTTGACACGTCCTCTTGCTGCTGCTATAACATCAATTTCCTCATGTGGGACAGTAAAGGTTTGTCTTATCTTATCTGCAAATATGGCCAAGAGGCAGAAGATAATAAATAAATAATAATAAATAAAAGGGGATCTAAAATAGATCCCTGGGGAACACCACACATTACTGAGCAAGGCTGCGATTAGAAGTTCTTTAACTAATCAAATTGAGTAGCCACAGAGATGTAAGTTAAACCAGATAAGAGCAGTAATGCCAAACGATGCTAATCTCTTAAGGGGAAAAACATGGGAAATTGTATCAAAAGCAGAGCTCAAGTCAAGGAGCAAAAGTATATTTAGTAGCCCAGGACCAGCTGCCATCAACAACTTGTTTGTAATTTTAACTAATGCAGTCTCAGTACTGTGAAATGGTCTAAAACCAGACTGGAACTGTTCAAACAGTATTTTTGAGAGAAAAGTTGAGCCACAGTTGAAAACTAGAAAAGTTTTTGTTGCCTTTACCAGAATTAAGGTTTTGGCAGTAGAGAGAGCATTCTCGTGTTCATCGTACATGTTTTTATAGACAACCAGACAAGTTTTTGTAAAGAAACGTTCCAGATGACAATCTTTGGCTTTAAGCTGACATAGTTCATTGGTATACCATGGAGTAGAATTGGTAAAGCAAACAGTCAGGGTTCTTATTGATGCAACAGTTACCACTAATGAGGAGGTGTCCCCATTCTACGTACCGATGAGCATGCAGCCGGCACGGTAGAGGTCGGTGTAGGCTTAAAATCTACACCTGTTTTTTACACAAGTTCTACATATGACAAGCTGGCATAGTAATTTTGGCTTAATGTCTGTAAAAAGGAAGGGCATGGAGCCACGTCGTCCATTGTTTTACACAGTCATTGATTTAAACAGATGCAGTGAGTAAACAATTAACTGATGCACTCCCCCAGCATCCACAGCTGATCCCTCCCCCAAATGTCTATCTCATCTTCTAACTCATAACAAATAATTCTTAATGAGGGTATTATTTTTCTTTGTGTTTTTATAGTCATTAAAAACACAATTAGATTAAATTCCCTCACAAAGTAATACATTTTAAAAAGCAAGCAGTCGGCTTCCCCATTGGCTAGGGGCAATTTCATAATGTGCATAAAAATGTCCTAAAAAGTTCTAAAATTATATTAAAACAAACAAATGTCTGCACATACAGACACAACTTTGCAGCAGAGTACAGATCTGAAAGAGAGCAGAACCAGCCATCTGTTAGAGGTGTTGGGGGGAGTGTTTGTGTTGGGGTGAGTGGATAAGAAGGAAAAGGAGCATGAAATGAGTGCCAAGGTCACCATGTACTCCAGATAATGAGGTGCAGGAAGATGCTGAGAGATGAAAAGCACAGTTTGCTGTTTCACATGAAAAAAAATGGAGTTTACATCAAAATCTCAATCTGTGGGTATCTTCCTCAACAAAAGAGGACACTTTGTTAGTTTGTAGAGGTAGGCAAATTACACAGATGATTTAGAGTGTACTGTTGCAGTTGCCAATTTATTAGTTACATTTGTCCTGTACGTACACCCAATGGTCATTTAATCAGGCTGACCTAAAGCTACACTTTATCAGCACCTTTCTACTTGAAATTTTCTGTTGGACTAGAGGGTAGAGGGTGGCTGACAAAGTGTGCATCAGTAGATGGGCTGCGCACTGGCTTCACTAATTGTTTACATATAAAATTGGGCCAACACATAACAGGCTTATCCAGTACAGCAGCTAAATTTCTTCAAAATAGTTTTATCATGACCCTATTGCTGTGCCACCAATAAGCACCAATAATGCAACACAAACAGTAAAAAAAATGCCAATGTTAGTATGTCTATCTGAAGAACTGAGTCAGTAATGTTTCAGTCATATTTTAATCTCTTAACTCTGCCACTGTGCAGTTAGTCGCAGTCAGCTGCATCAGATAAAATCATGCTCTCAGAGCCTCATTCTGCTATAATGATTAATCATATAGCAACCTAGACCATACATTATCTTTACTAAATTCCAACAGTGTGAAGTGATGTATGGGATGCACTCTAGATATCCAGTTTGAGAAACTGGAAGGAGGAACAACATATAAAGGTTAAGAGGTCATTTACATATATCAGTCTTAAAGGTAAATGGTCATGTAAAAATGAATTACAACTAGTCTGGTGAATGAAACAACAAAAATGTCATAGACCTAAGAGCAGAGCTGCATGATATTGTCTATGTAGAAAGAATTAACTTCTTTGTGACCTGTACATACGTTTTTTGTAATATTTGAGAGAGCGAGAGAGAGAGAGAGAGAGAGAGAGAGAGAGAGAGAGAGAGAGACTCAGTCACTTTGGTCAAGCGGAGTGGAGTTTCATGCTCAATGTGTGTGTTAACTTTACTTTAGTTTGACCCTCAACAATGAGGAAAGTTTTGTGATTTTCTCTCTCTGAACTGCTGGAACAACACTCACCCTGTTTCCTGGGACATCCTGATTTACAGGTTAAGCACTGGACACACATTTGTAATAGTTTAATCTACAAAAGACTGATACCTTCAGGAGGAATTAATAATATGCAGTCCTATGTACATGCCATTTGCAGTAATTAAATCTTCCAAGCAAGGAATAGACATATTTGTATTTTTTCATTCTAAATGTTTTGGTTTATCCTATGTGTGGTACTAGTTGTACCTTTCTAGGGTCACTTAGAATATATTAAGGTCACTTACAGTAATACATAGCCACTCTGAAGTTCTACAAAAACACTGAATATTAACTCTTCTAAGAACTTTTTTTTTAGAATGCAGTGAGGAAGTAGTGTCTGTGCAGAAGAAAAAGCAGGTCATATCTTCTTCAAGTTAGCAAACTTCACCAACTATTCTTCCCCACAGGCAGCACAAATTTACTTACTGAATAATGCTGTGTGTACACCTAAATATAACCCTAACATTACATCTTTAATCAAAAGGTTCTTTAGATTTTCTCCAAAATAAAGCTATAATTTCATAGAAAATGTTTTTAGATCAGCACAGTTATTGTCAAACAAATGTAAACTGAAAGGCATAATGTATTTGGTCCCCACAAAGAGCTAAATACATATATGCATGTGCACACACATACACAGTGTACCATTACATTAACATTTAACAGATTAATTATGCATAGTAAACCCTTTTCTAATGCCATAGCTTTGATCATCATGAAAATTAAATCTAATATTAGTCCAATGTAGTAGGGATATGAAAATCATGACTGACAGCAACAGCAGAGAGAGAAAGAGCAAGAGAGAGACATACCTGAACCTCTCTTAGAAACCACCTTTAGAGTGAATGACACAGAGAGCCCCATGAGCAAAAGCAGCACATACATAAGAGCTGTCATTTTCACCTCCTCCGACCTAAAAGACAGAGAAAGAGAGATGAGTTATGCATCAGACAAAGAGTGTGTTTCCACCAACTTCACCACAATCCAGTCAAAGACAAATCTGCTTTCCTGAAAGGTTTTAGGTGAAACACAGATTGAGCTTTCAGCTGTTTGAATACAGGAGGGCTTATACAAGGACGTGCTAGATTCAACCTTTTTTGCACACAAATCTAACCAGGTCACTGAAAAGACAGGATGGCAGGATCTCTCCTTAGTAATTACCTGGTCATTTAAGCATATATGCAGCTGCTTGAAGAAGTGAGTAACTGAATGCTACATACCATTGGGGCTTATAGGGGTCCTAACAAGAGCTATGTAGGCTTAAACTGATTCTATAGAATGGAATAATATATAGCATGGAGGGGTTCTTCTTCTTTATTTTTTTGGACACTTGTCACAATTACAGTTTTACAAACCTGTGTATTGGGTGCGGCTAACTTAAATGGGGCAGCCTATCTAAAAACACAATAAAGCATTCGCTAAAAGTATATTTCTGGATAATTTCTTTGTACGCCTCACATGCCTACGTGGCGGAAGCGCACGCAAAGCTTCCTCATCTTTCTGCCAATATCTCACTTGTTTTTCGTCTAGTTCAAAGTGACGTCCAACTGCACAATTATCATTTTCTTTCGTGAAATCAACGAACTGGAGCTTAAATTCTGAAGTAGGACTTGCATTATGGCATAAAATTGGTAATTTCAAAACTGTATCAAATTTTGAGTTCATGCTCAACTATAATAATAATAACTATAATGTCACTATAGCAAAGGCAAAGGCATCCAGGGGCGAGCCAAATTAGATGCTTTTACTTCAGATTGGTAAATTCAGTAACTCTGCTTCTAATAACATGGGATGACTTATCTCCAGGGGCACGCCAAATTAGATGTTTTTACCTCAGATTGGTGAATTCAGTAACGCTGTGTCTAATAACATGGGGCTGCTTATCTTAGAGTTTTAAAACAAAAATGAGCATTTTCTGCAGCTTATCGAATGGTGTGACCTATAATGTGGGGCCTATTGAAAATATGGCAAAATCACCTGACTGAATTTAATCAAGATAATTGCAATTAATCACAATACAGAAATTTTTCAAATTCATTTGATTTTACATATTATTGCTGTCAGAGCTTTTCAAATGAGCTAAGACAATTTAAAATTGCAAAAATGTTCAAACAGAAACAATGTTGCCAAAGCAGCTCTGACTGTGGTGCACTGGGAGACACCTTTCTACCATAGACAGCATTCACATTTTAAACCACAGTACCTTTTCTGTGGAATTGGATGAGATGGGCTAGCCTTCACTTCACATATGCATCTGTGAGCCCTGGGTGTGCATGAACCTGTGACTGATTCACCAGTTGTCCTTCCTTGGATCACTTTCATGAGGTATTAACTACTGCATACCTGGAACATTCCACAAGACCCACCATTTTGGAGACGCTCTGACTCAGTAGCCTAGCCATCAAATTGACGCTTTTCAAAGTGGCTCAGGTCCTTATGCTCGCCGATTTTTCCTGCTTCCACCACATCATCTGCAAGAACTGGCTGTTCACTTGCTGCCTAATATATCTGATCCACCTGACCATAGTTTCATAATGTTATGGCTGACCGGTGTATGCTGCATTATAACAAGCCTTAAGCAAAGAGGGGAGGGGCGCTTTGCGAGACTAGACAAGTTGATTGGCCCTGACTGATTACAGGTGGAATATTGTGTGTTGGCGGAAAACGGGTGGGTTTATAAGAGTGGCAATATGCAAAAGCTAGGGCCGCCCTGGAGGCAATGCTGGTTAAGGAAAAGGTTACTGGGTTTAAGGGTAAGGAAAGGAACCCCTGGAAGCAGGTGCGAGCCAACTAGCCGTCCCGGCCGCATGCTCGGACCCGCTTGAGCCAGTCACGGTTCTCCCCCGCTCTTGGCCGTCAGGGAATCTGTCTCGTGCTGGCTCGGGGGTTGCTCCCGGCATACGTTTGGCACACCAGCCACCAGGGAGGAGGGAAAAGGTCTCTAGAAGCAGACGTGGGCTCTAACACGCCATGCCCCAGCCGCATGTGGGGACTCGCTCGAGCCAGTCACGGATCTCCCCCACCTTCAGCCATCAGGGAATCCGTCTCACGCTGCCTCGCGGGCCCCGGGCATTAGGTGCAGACACGTCTGCTGTTTTCTAGAGGCCTCAACTCGAGAGGGAGCGGAGCCTCAGAGGACCAGGGAAAGAGGCCCTCTGCCAACCTGCGGCTGCGTACGGAACCACAGGTGGACTCGAGTTGAGGAATAAATATTTCCCCAGCAGATGGCCACTTGAGCTTTGCTCAGACCTCTCTGCTGGGGCAAACAGGAAAAGGGGGAGGAAAGGGAGACCCTGAGTTAACACCCAGAACCTTTACCATGTAAAAACCACATGAATGCTAGGAACCAAGATTTCCCAGCAGAACATTGCCCAGAGCATCACATTGCCTCAACCAGCATGTCAAGTCAATTTTGTTTCTATAGCTATTTTTTAATAACTGACATTGTCACAAAGCAGCTTTAAAGAATTTGGGTCAGAGCCCCTAATGACCAAGCCAAAGGTAAGGCAAGGAAAAACTCCCTGTTCACGGTTGCCTGAGTGAAGGCAGGAGCTCCGGGAAAACTTGCATGACAGCATTACTAAAGGGGGGTGCCAGAAGGAGGCACAGACATGAGGGGATGCTGGGGTAAAGGCAGCCAACAACTCGACCATCAACAAACCTGAGTGAACATGTTTTCAGCCTGGACTTAAATATAAAGTCCTGAGTCCTGAACATTGTTTGGAGGATTATTCCATAACTTTGGGGCTTTCTAAGAAAAGGTTCAGCCACCTACTGTAACCTTTGCAATGCGAGGTATCAGCAAAAAGTCTGCACATTTTGATTTAAGTAGGCATGGTGGATCATTAGAGACAAAGAGTTCACTCAGATATTGTGGTGCAAGATCATTTTGTGCTTTATAGGTCAATAACAGTATTTTATGATCAATATGAAATTTGTTTGGGAGCCAGTGCAGATTAAATATAACAGGGGTGATGTGATCATATCTTCTGGTTCTATTAAGAACTTTTGCTGCTCCACCTATTAGAACATCCAGACAGTAAAGCCTTATAATAATTTAACCAAGAGGTAACAAAAGCATGAACTAGTTTTTTTGCATGTTGTATTGACATTACATTTTTTATCTTAGCAATAATTGTAATTTTCTCATAATGTATCCTAGTGCTTCTTTTCCCTAGGTTAGTGACACGGAGGCACCAGGATGGCCATACTGTATGATGTAAAAGAAAACATTATTCATCAGACCAGGGCACCTTATCTTTTTACTCTGTGGTCAAGTTCTGATGTAAGCACTTTCATCAATGGATGGGGTCAGCATGGCTATTCCAATCAGTCTTTTGCTACACAGCTCCATACACAGCATGCTGCAATGCTGTTCTGACATCTTTCTTTGATAGCCTGCATTAACGTTTTCAGGATTTTCTGATATAGTAGCTTTTCTGTGGGATTGACCCACTCCTCACACTTATCAATGAGCCTTAGTCAAAGTCAAAGGCACTCAGAACCTTATGCTTGCTCTTTTTTGTTTCTTCTAACACATCAAATTTAACAACAGAATGTTCACTTCCTGCCTAATATATCCTACCTCTTGACAGATGCCAGTGTTATACACCTCATCTGTCAAAGATTTGTTTAGTGGCTGATTGAAATACAACTGGTTATTAAATGTAATTATTTAATTAAAAAAAATTTGTAAATATTTTGTATTTAATATTTTTGTCAACTTATGTTTCTCTGCTCAAGGTGTAATCATACATCATGCATTCTGAAGGTTAAATTTACTATTTACTCATTCCTGATGCTACATCATCTTTCTCTTTATTCAGTATTCTGTACAAATGAATACTTTCTTCATCTTCACACTATTTGCCCAACAACTTTTATGCAATCTCTCAAGTTTGATAATGGTGGAGTGAGGGGTGTTATTGTCTCAGGGTGCTTTAATGTACACCCCCCTTGCTCAATTTAGTATAATATAGAATAGGTTTGTATGGGTGTGCTCAATCTAAAGAAAGCAAATTACACCAGGCCAGGAGAAATAAGGTATGCAAAGTCATGATCATTTAAAATGTGCTACTCTTTAACGTGTATGAACTAGAGACCTGAAATAAAATACAAAGTAGACAGTTAAACACCAGGCATCCAGGACTCAATTGTTGGTTCAAGACGGAACTGAATCGCCAAACAGAAATTGTCCACCTCCACGGCTGAGCAACTTGTCACTTTCTATGTTCTTTCTACTCTACTTTGCCCAAGGTATACAGTGCTGTTTGGTAGATTTGATTAATCATTAACTATGAGGCAGGTGAACAAATCCTAAGGGGTTTTAATATTTAAAGCATAAAAGCTGAAGTAAGAGTGTTACATATTTTTTTAAAAGCTGGTTTCTAATATCTGAAACATGAAATATGTCAGTTTCATACTAGTCTGCTCTATAGAAGAGAAAAAGAATTAGCTCCTTTCTCATCATTTGAAACACAGACAGAATTTAAGATTAATTACATTCCTCCACATATTTTGCACTGGACAATATATATATACATATCAGCATTTATGTAATGACATGTTATACTAAGTATTTTACATTTGTACAGGGCCATTTGTAAGGATGGTTTACACATCTTAAAGGGCAGCTCACAATTGTCAAATATCATATATATATATATATACAGTATCTCACAAAAGTGAGCACACCCCTTACATTTTTGTAAATAGTTTATTATATCTTTTCATGGGACAACACTGAAGATATTATACTTTGATAAAATGTAAAGAAGTCAGTGTACAGCATACAGCATACATTTGCTGTCCCCTCAAACCAACTCAACACAACCAATGTCCAAACTGTTGGGAACAAAAGTGAGTACACCCCTATGTGAAAATTTTCAAATTGTGCCAAATTAGCCATTTTCCCTCCCTGGTGTCATGTGACTCATTAGTGTCTCAGGTGTGAATGGGGAGCAGGTGTGTTAAATTTGGTGTTATCGCTCTCACAATCTCTCATACTGGTCAATGGAAGTTCAACAAGGCAGTTCATGGCAAAGAACTCTGAGAATCTGAAAAAAGAACTGTTGCTCTACATAAAGATAATAAGATTGCCAGCACCCTGAAACTGAGCTGCAGCACGATGGCCAAGACCATACAGTGGTTTAACAGGACAGGTTCCACTCAGAAAAGGCTTCACCATGGTCAACCAAAGAAGTTGCTTGCATGTGCTCAGCGTCAGAGGTTGTCTTTAGAAAGTAGACATATGAGTGCTGCCAGTGTTGCTGCAGAGGTTGAAGGGGTGGGGGTCAGCCTCAGTGCTCAGACCATATGCCGCACACTGCATCAAATTGGTCTGCATGGCTATCATCTGAGAAGGAACATGCCACTTCTAAAGAGGATGCACAAGAAAGCCCGCAAACTGTTTGCTGAAGATAAGCAGACTAAGGACATTGATTACTGGAACTATCACCTGTGGTCTGATGAGACCAAGATGAACTTATTTGGTTCAGATGGTGCCAAGCATGTGTGGCAGCAACCAGGTGAGGAGTATAAAGACAAGTGTGTCTTCCCCAAGTAAGGCATAGTGGTGGGAGTGTCATGGTTTTGGGCTGCATGACTGCTGCTGGCAATGGGGAGCTACAGTTTATTAAGGGAACCATGAATGCCAACATGTACTTTGACATACTGAAGCAGAGCATGATTCATGACAATCCATGAGGATTTTTTTTTGTTGTTCGTCGCTGTGGATAAGAGCATCTGCTAAATGCTGTAAATGTAAATGATTCCACTGGCAACCTGTGAAGCTCTAGTGAAGTCCTTGCCCAAGAGGTTAAAGGCAGTGCTGAAAAATAATGCTGGCCACAAATACCTTGTTATGCAAGCTGTACACTGACTATTTTACATTGTATGAAAGTGTATCTCCAGTGTTGTCCCATTAAAAGGTATAATAAAATATTAACAAAAATATGAGGGGTGTACTCACTTTTGAGATACTGTGTATATATATTCAGAAATCTATTCAGAGACCAAAGGGAGTCTATCTGCACACATGTATGAGGCGGGTTAAAGACTGTGTTAAATAAATACAGGATCTTAAATATAGGAACACTGTCGATAAAAATTTAAATTTGACTACAAAGCAGAATTACAACTTCTGAAACATTAGGAGTTCTGGTGGCAACTGTCATGAAGCTCATTCTAAATCATTAAAGAAGATCAAGAGGGATGTGGTGCCAGACTTAAAATTTCTAGGTCATCCATTTGTTGCTTTTCATCACAGGTGGAGAGTGAAGGGCAAGTACAACATATCCAAAGTGGTCAAACAGGTTAAGTTGACATACGTGTTCTTGCAGTTGGAGAAATACTGATAAACCAATGTTATTCAACTTTGTTTAGTGGTGCCAAATATTTTTTTCTGTCTCTTCTCTTTATTTCAGTTATTGTAAATGCAGCTCAATGCTTTTGCTGCAAGCACGTCTCAGTTGCAGATGAACAACAATTCCAAGCCAGTAGTTTCCATAGTCAAATTTAAACAGCAGATTTTTTAGGAACGCTCCTAATGAGCACTGGAGCTTTACAGGGTTCATGTGCTCTCTTTCTTCCTCTCTCTCACTCTGTACATGTTCTTTCTAGCTGACAGGGTCTTTAGGGGACTTATCATTACTCACCCACACAATACCTAAGGGTACTAAAAGACACAGAAGACACAAGGAAGACTGAGGAAAACATGGTAGTATTTGAATCAGTTCAAATATAGGCCTAGACAAATTAATAGATACCAATATCATCTGAAATGTAAATGGAATAAAACTGGGGGGAAAATGTTATCTTTAATCTCTAATCTTAATTTCTTTCATAATGTGCACTTTTTAGACTAAATGTGTTGGAATCAGGAAAAACTAAGAAACTTTGAAATTGAATTTTTTAATGGGTTAAAGAACTGGTCGATGGTTCACCAGTTTTTTTTTCTTGGATCAATTTTGGTAAGTACTAATAACTGCATAACGGGAACACCTAACAAGAGCTGCCATTTTTTAGATGGTCTGATGGGGGGGGTAAATAATAAAATAATTTAATTAGTTTCATTACCTCAGCTCAGCCAATAAGACTTTTAGTACATTTATGTAATAAAAGTGAGTGATTAATGTAATTAGTTTACAGAATTGGTTAATTTTCTTTTATATTTCTTCATTAATGGCTCTTAATGGTTTACTAACTGTAAAGGCAAGTTTACTGTGTTTGTTGTCCCAGCTTTGCATAGCACTTAATGTCTTATTGCATTCAGTCACTGAAAAACAGAAGACTCACCACAATTTAGTGATGGCCAGAATGGTGGCTTCAGACGATCCTGACTACGGTGATCTGTAACAAACACCTAATGTGACCTTTTGTCCTTATAAGTCAGTGAGCTCTTTTCTAATAGTTTATATTGTTCCAATTATTTGTTTATTCCTACCCTTAAACTTAAAATGCCCTTCTTATAATAGATGAACTCTTAGTTTCTTGAAAGTATTAGCAGTTATTAAGTTCAATACCTTATGGTCCTATAGAACTCAGCTTGAAATTTGTCTGACATTTCAGGATGGTCATTTTAATCTTCAGTTTTCTCATTGCAGCTGGAGATTTCAACAAGGCAAAGCTTAGGCAGGTCATGCCTTCACCAACATGTCTCCTGCCCTACAAGAAACAACCCTATGCCATTAATACACATAATTCAGGATAGGCTACGCCAATTCTGCAGTGAGGTTTTGGGAAAAGTGACCACAATGCCAGTCTGTGCACCATGACAGACAACAAAAGTAAACACACCTCTGCTCAGAGTGCTGAGGAACTGAATGTGAATTTAGCACTCTGAGAATAACAGTGCTAATACTAACCTGGCTAGCAATAGCAACAACCTGCTATCAGAGTGAGAGGACAGTCGTGCTGCAATTACCGTGTAAGCATGTATGAACATGGCTTTAAAACGAGTGAGCATCAAGAAATCTGTAGGACCAGATGATATTTCTGCATGCATCCTGAGGTGCTGCACTGAACAGCTGGCTGACATTTTCACCATGCCTGCGTGTTTTAAGAGGTCCACCATTGTTCCTGTAGCAAAGCATAACAAGCCTTCCAGTTCAACAAGCTGAAAGACCTGGGACTGGACGCCCAGCTGTACAGGTGGGTCCAGGACTTTCTCACAGGCAGACCCCAGGTGATGAGAGTGGGCAGCTGTGTGTCCAGGTAGATCACCCTCAGCACTGGAGCTCCATGAAGATTGAGGATGAGGATCTTTTGTATTCAATCTATACTTATGTCTGCATAGTCATTAACAGATCTAATTCAATTATTAAGTTTGCTGATGATGATATTACTTGGCCTCACTTTTAACAGTAATGAGCTGGCATACATGAAGGAGGTGGAAAACCTGGCAAAGTGGTTCCAGGCCAACAACTGCTGTTGAGAACATCCTAACCAGCATCACAACCTGGTTTAAAAACCACTCTGTGAAAGTGACAAATGTTGCAAAATGCTCCTGCACTGAAACATTTACAGGTGTATTTTTAGGTGAGCTAAAGGTAATGTTGTAATGTTTTACCAGTGGGCTTAAGGCTTTCAGCAAATACTTGTGAATATCTATAAGTGGTAAAAAGATAAAAAAAGATGTCTAAATTATGTGAAATAAATCACTGGACTTTAAGAAACATTATCTATAATTGGTATAGATTTTAATCAAATACCCTAGCAAATTCAGGTCAAGAGCAGATTCTTTGATGTGAAAAGTTCTTGTCTCCAAGAACCCCTGACTTTCATCATGGGATTGGCAGGTTACTCCTGTAACTGTTAGTGTGAAAGTGCATACATCTAAAATCCGAATGAATGAACTATGAATTATGCATGATATCAAATAATGCTTGAAGATAATGTAAGGCCATCTGTCCAAAAGTTACAGTTTAACCTGAGATGGACCTCTCAACAGGATAAAGATCCTAGGCACATTAGAAATCTAAGGAATTGCTCAAAAAGAGAAAATATCTAATCCAGGTTTTAACCAATGTCCAAGGGAGTACCTACTTTCTCTACAAACAAATGTGTGTGTGTGTGTGTATGTGTGTGTCAACATATATGTGTACATGGTCTACAAACAATAAATGGTATTTTTTTAATCAGACAGCAGATGAGTGTGGCCAGTCTAGTTCAGAGAGAAGAAACAAGTGGACTAGTGGAAATATCTGCTAGATATTTCTCAAAGCAAAACAAAAGTAATTGCTGCCAAAATCCTAAGCCAAAAAAACAAATAACACAATAAATAATAAAGTCTTCACATAAACACATGTGGATGTAGGCATGTTGGCAGGCACAGCTGTGGATGATTGACGTGGTGATTTTATGTTTTAATCCAATTTAAAATCTCCACAGCCCCGAGCCTGACAGTGCGCACATTTACCATGCAGTAAATAGAACAGTGCCTCTAGAGGAACACCACTGCATTATGAACCCTCTCTCTAAAACACCCTTAAACACACACATACACAGCATACACACACGTACACACCTAAATAAAGTCAAGGACAGTCAGACTCTTAAGACATGACCATGAAGCAGCAGACAGTGTCCACACTGAGCAGTCTAAACTCCAGAAGGGAAAGGGAAGGGGAAATGAAAGAGAGAGAGAAAAAGAGAGAGAGAGTTTGTTGGCCTACATTATTTACTGTGCCAATTGCAGCTTCCTCAAGCCAGCCGAAGGCATGCTCCAATCTGCAGCATATCAACACAGCTACAGGCTTACAGCATGTGTGTGTCTGTGTGTATGCGTGTGTTCCCACATAGGGGGATGTAGGTTAATATAACAACAGAAAGTGACAGAATAACAATTTTTTAATATATAGTTCTTAACTGCTACTATAGTGCTTCACGACACACCTTAGTGTTTTCTTTTCATATCTAACATACTAACTGCTTCACCTTGTTAGCTTACTGGCAATTCTATCATGATAAAACAAGCCTGAAGTGCAGTGTGGGGATCTGAAATGAGGACCAATGGTTGTTCTGAAATACATAGTTTGTACAGAAGAAAGGAAAGGGAACATATCTATTTTTTTTTAGATCCACCTATGATTTTTATATTGTGATAATACACAACATTCCCTATTTGGCAGTATAAATGATGAATCTAGGTTTGGCAGATGCCAGGATGATGGTACCTAACTGAACTCAACCCAACTGAATACCTTTGGAATTAATTACAATGTTGATTGCGAGCCAGGGTTTCTTGTCTAACTTCAATGCTTGACCTCAAAAATGCTTTTTTTAACTGAAAGTGTACAAATGCCTACAAACACACTTGAGCAAAACCTGGAGAGTTATGTCCAATAAGCTTATATTGGTGTGGTAATCAGGTGTCTACATACTGTAAGTGACATGACATGTAAATGATCTATGTTGTGATTGGATGCCCTGGAAAATGCTGGAATTGCCTTTTAGGTTAGTGTTTTAGTAGCATAGCTCTCATGCAAGACTTAAAACTCACATGTAAAGCAAGAAAGAGTGATCATGCCAAGTGCAGCTGTTGACTCATAGGCTTAAAGCATGTATGATTACAGACAATGGTAAAAAAAAATTGCACAAGCATTGCTTTTTCTAAAGCATATTTAGGAGATGTCACAAAAGAGTCAAAGAATATATTTTTCAAATATTTAACAGGAACTGAACATTGTGTGTGTGTGCACGCTCCCACACTCTTCATGCTTCAATGATCTGGTTAACAAGGGGCTCCTGGGTCTATCCCTCAACGCACCGGTTTACTGATGGTGATTAATTATTAAGTAATGCGTACCCTGCTTACCATGCAAACATACACCAAAACACACCAGCATAAACACACATAGGTGCACAGGTGGCAGAAACAAAGAGAATGCAACAAACAAAATCCCAAGCAATGCACAAAAAAGATGAAAGAAGTCAAAACCCATGAATGAAATTTTATAAAACAGAAAATGAAATGCAGTGAGTGGGAAAAATAGCAAGAAGTTAACAGGCACTTAGCCTGAGGCTTCCTTTGGAGTTGGGCTTCTCTGCTGGCTCCACTTCAATTTGGATCCAGAGTTGCAGCGCCTCACCTTCCACTGAGCACTTTCTCTGTGATTACAAAGAGCTCAATACCCATGCTGTATTCTAATAAGCCTAAGCTCTAAATCATGGGATGATACTGACCTAAGTATAGAAAGTATGCCAAGGGTTGTTTTTCTGTACATAATTATTGTCAGTACATCTTCATCAAACTACTCATGATTATAAAAAGCTACAAACCAGTTAAACCAGTAAAAGTTAGGTCTATAATTGTCAGGAGTGTCAAGTGATGAGACAAGGCTCAAATGCAGCGAATAAATAGAAGTTTAATCCAATAGTCAGAGGCAAAGTCAAAAAACAGGCGTGGGGTCAAATCCAGAAAGACAAGATCAAGATTAGTCCGAGAGGCAGAGGCAAGGTCAGAAAACAGGCGTGGGGTCAGAAAATCCAGATAAACAGAATCAAAGATAAACGCTCAGTAAGTTCGCTAGGCAAAACAATACTTCGCAAGATCTAAACAGAGATTTCCGTATTTATAGTCAGAATTCAGGTGAAGCTGATCTGGGGTGAATTTGGTATTTCTGGATTCTGGACTGGATCTCTGGATCAGGAGTTTTTATTAAAATTTTTGTAATTTACCTCTCCACACAAACAAAATGGATCTGAAATTAAGCAATTAAGATTTATATTTATATTTACAGCATTTAGCAGACGCTCTTATCCAGAGCGACGAACAACAGTGATGTTATGGGAGTGTAGACTTTAAGCTTTAATTCAGGTTTATCAACGCTTTCCGGAACTTCAGCCATTTGTACATATACAAACCCTATTTCCAGAAAAATGCAATAAAAATTTGTGATTTGCAAATTCAGATGAACTTTTATTTCACAACATCTAGCCAACTCAAAAGCACTCTTGAAGAGGTAACTATATCGTTGTTAAAGTCTACAATCAAGAGGCGCCTTATTGGATGTAAACACAGATTCGATTCACTGGTAACACTCAAGAACAGGAAGACCGGATTAGACTTTGCCAGAAAACAACTAAAAAAGCCTTCCCAGCAAGTAATTTTTCCATCCTGGTATAAAAAAAATACTTAAGTATTTTTATCCATCTTAAGTAGTTTACTTCTGCATTGTCAAACTAAAAAAGGTCTTTATAACCATTATGGTTATATATAATAATATAGATATATTGAGTATCATGACAATTTTCAATGAAAAGTTTCATAATGTTAAAAGTTTTTATCATATTTCACACCTATATGCTGTCTTTTGCGGCAGATCACTATGACACTGTGTGCATGTGGATATGTGTGTTCCCAAGGCTCAATTTTAGGCCTTTCTCTTTTTATATGCTACCGTTGGGTAATATTATCTGAAAACATGGAGTAATCTTCCATTGTCAGCTGACGACACACAGTTATATGTTTCCACACAGCCTGGTGAGAAACACCAACTTAATAAAATTGAGGAATGTGTAAATGA
>JBBPDA010000003.1:3840753-3851547 GCA_037974385.1 Arnoldichthys spilopterus
TAAAGTTATTTTTGTGAGCATTTTGAGTTTTTCTTTCATTGACTGAAGGGTACCAACAATTTTGTCCATGTGTGTAGTTCTCCAATATGGCATCCTCAAACAATTCCTTTTTCACTATTTATAGGCTACGATCAGCACTTATATTCCATAGCATCCAGTGGGGGCCTGATTTACAGTTATCCAAGCCTCTGAAAACATTTAATTATATCATCAGAAACCTGGAAGAAAGGCCTAATTTCCCTGTGGATCCTTCCTTACATCTTTTACTTGATGACTCAAGAATAACTATCACAGAAAGAATTTAAAAATTGTGGCTAGCAGGCATAACAATGGCAAAAGTTGGGGGCAGTACCTGGGGGGTTTGGGGGTGGTGCTGTACAGTTATGGTTTTGTGTGTAATTTGATATGTTTTTCTTTGCTGAAAATGCCATAAATATTGCATTACAAAAATTTTGCTCTATTTGCTGAGTCCATTATAACATAGTCATGCTCTCCATCATGTTTTTGCTTCTTTCATTTTAATTTTTGACTTTGTGTCCTGCACTGGCTGTAGCTCGCCAGCAACCAGCCAAAATGTTTAGCAGGCTAAATATCTGGTTGTAGCCAGTTACTAGTTGAAGATTAGTCAGCAATTAATCTTTGTATTGTTCACACACAGCAATTGGTGATCACAGATCAAACATGGAGTGCTCAGATTGTGTGTCGCCGATATGTAACTATCTTTTTCCCTAATGAATAAATGGCCAGCTGAGGGCTGATTCACTACTATATTCAACCAAATATGTAAGAAGAAAGAATTGACTTTCTGGACAAGAAACTGAATCACTGGTCACAATAAGACAACTTTTATTAGCTAGACGAGACAAACATAAAACACATAAATACAAACTAAAATAAATGTGAAAGATGATGAGATAATGGTATTGATAAACTTACTGAAAGTTATTGAACAGTGAACCTCATGAAACAACACAACTTCAGTAATTAACACAAGTTAGCTTATGTGTAGAAACTTTGCACCAAGTTATCAAATTAGAAAAACAGTATACTCATTCAGTGAATGGGAGTAAAGTTGACCTTGGAGTCTCAGAGCCTGTTCAGAGTTCATCAGGACAGGATAAAGATTGGAGCGTCTTTTTGAAGTTTCAGGGTGTGTTCAGAGTTCTTGAAGTCGAGAGGTGCGGAACTTGGAGAGAGAGTCCTTGAAAAATTTCAGATGTTGGTCTTGGTTCTGGAGCTCAGGTGTTCTTGGAGCATCTGAGGCTCGTCTCTCTCTGCCGCTTCGCGCCGCTCTTTCCGCTCTTATTCTTGCTTCTGGCTTGGCTTGGCTTCCTAGTGAACTGTAGCTGGAGTTTTTATGCTCAGCGCCTGGGGTCCTTGTCCCATAACTCGCGTACAGTTAGTAACTGGCTATTGAAACTTGTAATTTTGGTTCTGTTGTGATCTAGCAGTTACATAGATGTTAAATTTCCACAAACATTTCACAAATTCTGGCTTAATTTACAGCTACATTCTAATCTGCCCATAATCATTCAATAAAACAATCTTTAAAATGCCTGCCGTTGTTACAATTTCCATTAGTAATCCACCAATTCTAATTCCTATACACGTTCAGAAATGTAAGTTTTAGTGAAACATCAATAAAATCTTTGCATCCCTTTGTCTGGCTCTTTGGTCTGAGCTGCTTTATGACTTCCTTGCAGAGATGTCCTTAAATCCACATTTGCATGGCTATGTGCATGTTTCTAAGTGAAATTGATATTTAAAACATGGGGATTAGACTTCAACTATTTTAAGACCAAACATGATTAATTTATCATAAAAGAAAAAAGGGAAACTTGCTCTTATCTGGTCAGCACCAATAATCTGGTTCATACCAGGCTTATTTGTAAATGGAGAGAGTTAGCACATAGGATAATCATTTACATTAAGTAAGTTTATAGAAATAAGTATTTTTCAAAGAGAATTGCAGGAATGTCTGTCTCTTTTCCTGAGGTATTCAGCATAAAGGGGGGTGTAAGTGTGTGTGTGGGTGTGCTGCATGTGGACCCGATGCTCTCCCTGATAATCTTGAGGGGGTGAACTTTAGGTCCATCTTGATAAAGGGGTGTTTTACTATCCCCAGCAACTCTTTGGGTTTTAAAGGGGTGCAGAGGTAATTGAGGTCGTTTCCTGCAAATCTGAAAACTTGAACGTGAAGATTTATTTTTATTTTAGAATAATCTACAGTATATTGTGGTTTTATGATGTAAATAATGGGAGCTGACTAAGTGCATGCACTGTTATTACTGTCTAGAAATTTTAATGTTTGTTTCAAATCACTGGTGCGTTCAAGTATCCCATGAAACTGTACCGGTAAACTGCAGATAAACAATGTTATTGTCTTTGCTGTTTATTCAGAAAAAAATGTTAGTAAAAATTGCATAGCTTTAAAAATCTTTTATTAATTCATTGACAGGTTAATCAATTTTAAAGGGCTTAGGTCAGGGGCCAAAGAACTTGATGTGGATATCCTTGTGTCTGTCTTTCTGTAGCATATATTGAAGACGTGGCACGCTGTGTGGAGATGAGCAAGCGGCTGATCATCGTGCTGACACCAGGCTATGTGCTGCGCCGCGGCTGGAGCATCTTTGAAATGGAGTCACGGCTCCGCAGCTCTCTGGCATCCGGCGAGGTCAAGGTCATCCTGATTGAGTGCGCTGAGCTGCGTGGTCTCATCAACTATCAGGAAGTGGAGGAGCTGAAGCAGTCCATCAAGGCTCTGACGGTGGTGCGCTGGGGTGGCCCACCCAGCAACAAGCCCGGCTCACGCTTCTGGAAGAGGCTGCGTTATGCCATGCCTTGCCGTCGGCCCCCACTGCGCCGCACATTAGCCAACCCTGCAGCAGACGGAGGCGAACCAGGCCCCTTTGCTGATTTGCAGGCCGTCTCAGCTGTCTCTGTGGCAACAGCGGCTGTGGCTCCGGCTCGTCCTGAGCTACGAACGGCCCTGCGCAGCTCCTACCGCTCACACTCACTAGCACGGCAGAAGCACGCACACTTCCGCAGTTACGACTATGAGCTGCCACTTGCGGCTGGAGCCACACTGCCTCCACCTTCACAGCAGCACACCTACTGCAACCTGCCACTCACACTGCTTAATGGTCAGCGGCCTACAGCCACTGGCCCCAAGGGCCTGCGTCAGCATAGTCTAGATGAGCCGCACGCAAACAACAATGCCATGCTGCCACTGCTGCCACGGGAAACCAGCATCTCTAGTGTGATCTGGTGACCAAAGCGCAGCAGGGTTACATGGCTATAGAATCTGGGTCAAACCTCATAATGCCCTTAGAGGCAGTCAAAGGCTGGGTTGGGTTTACATGCCTGTATCACTTTGTGTCTGGCTTTTTGTCCTGCTGGATTTGCCAATCTCTTACAGAATGCACTTTCAAAGTGATATGAACTTCAGCAGTGATTGATTAATCATATTGCCATATCAACTTTACTGGAGACTCTAGGGACAAACCGAGATGCACGCAAATGAACCACGTGAATGGAAACAGGGTCTTGTGCAGACATCTGTGTTATTTTCTTGTAGCATTTCTGCTTTGCCATCTCTGTATTCTGTTTCATCATGCTGCCTTTTTATTTCTTTTTTCCTTGTGTTTTTATAAGATTCATTGTTGAATTGATTAGAGATTGATTTTAACTGTACTACTCAACTTGCAGTTGGTTTGTACTTTCCTTTCTAATCATTCTGGAACATTTTGGAATTTAAGCTTGGCTAAATGAAATGCCCTTTTGATTTCACCTGCAATTTGCTCTATACATGTTGATCTAAGCAACCATTTGTGTTGGCTTCTGTATGGTCTGTGTTTATAGTTTTAAATGAACAATATGTACAAGGAAAAAAAATAGAATATGCAAAAAGAATGGAGGACGGGGAAGGCCATGGAAGGAGTCTGAATAGTGGTGCTATCCTGTTGTAGCAGGCTAACTCCTGCTTGGCATTTTATAGGGAGAGAAATCAAAGGAGTGGAGCCCATCCTCAAATAATAAAGGGTATTTTAAGAAAAAAAACATACACACATATATTTTTATAAGCAAAGAGCAAAGTGCTCTTTCTCTCTAATATTACAGCATCACCTGGACAGCTTGGTAAAAGACTTGTGCATTTTTGGGTATTTTATAAATTTTTATGCTACATTTTTGTACAACCTACAATAAAAATGATGTCCTGAAATTAGTTTAGGAAATGGTAGTGAGCTACTTTTCTTATGGATGGGTTAAACCTACTGAAGTACTTTTAAGTATTATTTTCCGGTTCTTTTTTTGTAAAATTTTTGAAATCAAATTTTAAAAGACTTAAAACCATGTGTGAAGGTTTAAGGTTTAAGTATGCATAAAGGTATGATATGTATTCTGATTTGGATATTTATACTACTATGTACTATAAAACCACAACAGCCACTCAGAAATGAAGTGTTTATATTTCTAAAGGCACATATCATATTTGTTTCCTTTTTGTTTGTCACTGTGCATTAAATCACCAACCTCTGTCAGCTCATTGAGTGTTGTAAATGCTAGTATTACAGTGTGTCTGGATGTGTGTGTGTTCATGGTGAGATTATGGGTTTTTGACATATTTATCGTGTTCACATTCAAATCTGTTTGACACTCAAATGTCCAGCATTTCATTTAAGGAGTAGTATAAACACAGACAAACACTAAATAATGAATCAATATTGCGACAAATATGGCAAGTGTTTCTTATAGGAATTAAATGGCAAACTGCATAACTATTGAACTCAGGTTTTAAAATAACTAATTTTTACTTAATTACTCCTTGACCCTCCACCAGCAAATCTTATCTACATTAGCAGAAAGTGCCCATTTTCTCATCCCCACTTGATCTGTTTGATCCAGACATTAAATATTTAATGTGCTTAAAAAACAAATAATTATGCTTAGTAGTTTGCTTACTAATATGTTTAATACTTAATCACTGTAAGAACAAAACGTCATATTTCCAAAAAAGAAAATTTTAGACACATAGAAAAAACTTTCGACTGCAAGGTGGTGCATTGGTTAGAGCTGTCGCCTCACAGCAAGAATGTCCTGGGTTCAATCCCTGACTTTTTGACATTTGCACATGTGGTATATGTGTAACACAGAGCTCAATATGAAATAAATGGTGCGGTTTCTGACATAAATTGTACTTGTAAAGTTGTTAAGCCATCAGAGCTGTACTATTTGACATGCACTGCTTATCTCTAGTATATGTAAATATAAAAGCAAGTGCACAGATGCACACACCAGTGACATTTTTAACCCTTTCTCACTCTTTCTGGAAGTATACCAGCTGGTAAAATACTTGTTTTCAAGATATCAAGCTGAAATTATTAGTCTTGATTTTGACCATTACAGGGGTGCGTCAAACAAAATTTGAACTTTGTACCACAATCACTTACTGTAAGTGTGTACAGTCCTTTTGCTCATATAATATCTTGAGGCACAAATGTATCAAAACATTTTCAGGCATAGTTAGAATTCTGTAAGTGTATTAAGTTTTGTGAAAATCAGATGAAGAGTTTTAGCTGTTTGAATCTGTGCCAAATAGTTTATTGGCATGTGGCAGCCATAGTGGTTACATATCTCAAAATGTTTTTGAGTGTTCTTAAAGAACAGCTTATTGTGTATAAAATTACACCACTTTTCATTAGAACTGAATAAAATATTAAACACAGATTAAAAAAACAACTCATTTTTGGATAAACATATTTGTGTTTCAGAATTGCTAATTCAAACTAAATTTGGTACACTTTGTAAGAGTGCTAAATTGAACAAACCTGTCAAGTTTCAATGAAATTGAAGCTTGAGTTTTAGCATTGTAGCTTGAGTTGCCCTGGCATGAACGGATTTGGTGAGATATTGCATCACAAAACAATTAAAAAGACGTTTCAAATTTTGACAATTACTTATTTCCAGGGTTTAGAAATTGTTTTAAGATCAATTTTGAGATGACTGGACCAAAACTAAGTTCAACCCTAAACTGGGCCCTCTGGTATGCATAAGCCTACTAGAATTTGCAATCAGCTTATTTACCTGATAAATCCACTAAATCCAATAAAAACCCTGCCAGGAAAATAAATTAAATACATTTATACTCTTAATAAAGGCCTGCAATTACTCCATGCTGAACATCTGATGGCCTTCGATAGCCAAAGTGCGTGTACTCAGTCTTTGGTTGTACATGTTGCACATATTGGGTTTTATTGGAGTTACTTCTCCCTTGTAGTTAGCTCTGAGTTGGCTAGGCCATGGAGCCTCTAGCTTCTTTGATATCTAGAGGTGCTAATGGGTAGCATGGGGTCCCTAGCCGGCTGTGCTGAAGAACCCTGAGCAGGGTAACTCTGGGTGCTATAAATTGGCTCCTCCTTCAGCAGAAGTTGAAACTTCCTATGCCAGTCTATGTAAACACTTTGTGGTCTTCTAATTGACAGCTAGCCTAGCTCACTCAACCCTATCACTCTCATTGTTTTAGTAGAAATGCTGGAATACTCTGTGTCTGTAAGTGTGACTACCACATATCACAATACACAAACTTTTGCAGGAAAAAAAATCCAGAGCTCCAGACATCTTTGTTTGGCAGGAGTCTATATTTTCCCCAGATCCTTCTCTATAGGACAGAGAAAATAATAGACTAGAACAAATAATATATTACTCAACAAAACACAGAGTTAGGGCTATCTTCCAGGTGTAATCCCAGTATGCGCTAATCAATCTTGGCATGCTTAATCAGGGTAAATTTGCCAATATCCCCCAATACTCATTGTGGCCATCTTCACAAATAAAATAACCTCAGATATATCAGCTATTAAAGGTCTAGGTTTATGATTTAACCCTGGGCTACAGGAGAATACTGAGAAAACATTAATTCGGAGGAGGGCACTTGACTGAAATGACTCACGGAATGTGCTGAGTCAAGTTTTACTTTACAGAATCCGGATCCGGAGCCCCTAATCAGCAAGCCAGAGGCGGGACAGAGGCCCCAACTATTTTGCAGTGGCATTATCCCCCTGCTTCTGCACAGTGACTAGCTGTTTTAACCCCCTTACATCTGCAGTCTCCTCACATTCCTGTATAGTCCCCAACTCTTCTGCATTTAAAGCCATAACTTTCGTATGCTAAAGAAGGCCCTGGATAATATACTTAGTCCTCTTAGGCATTTGATAGAGGACTAAAAATATCAAGTGCTCCTAGACCATCAAAAGCTCCATGCGTGATATCAAATTGGTAAGAGGTGCATTAATAGCTTGCTGTCCTACACCAGTGCAATGCAGACTCTGGAGCAGAGGTATGGTTAGCCAAGGCAGGTCATACAAAGTGAACTGAAATCAATTCTTAATGCACCTGCAGTGTGGCTGGACAATGCCCAGGGATTTGAAGACTTTACTGCTGCTGAAAACACTTTGGAAAGCAAGTTAAATAAAATAGATTCACTTTAAATAGGATTTACATCACTTGTTGACATCCTACTCAGTAAGTTGCCAGGGAACTACAGAGACTTGGCATAATTTTGAGTTGTACAGACAGAACAGCAGAACAACATCAGGGAGGTATGGCATGAACACTATCACAGGCTATAAGCAAAGGAGCAGCTGTACAGCAGAGGACCTTGTGGAAAAAAATAATTAATTTCATATTATTTTCCATTGGTTCAACTGCCCTGTTCTTGCCTCAGCTGTCCCAGACCCACCGGCCACAACACCCCTCCCTTACAGCTGCTAATTCAACACCACTCCAAAGCTGGCAGCACAGACCATGCAGTGTTCTCATCCCACCAACATTGCAGGCTATTAGATGGTGTCAACAGTCCTGTTGGAGCCCCTCCCCCAGTCAGTCACAACATTACTGCTGACCAGGTTAGTGGAGAACTGAGGAAACTTCTTATGGCCTATGCTGCTGAATTGGCAAAACCCCTTTGTGACAATCTCCACCTGTCACATTAGCCTGTAGAGGGCCATCTGGAGCTATATTATTCTACTGAGATGTATATGCAGCAGTAAAAAAATTATCAAGGAAGCTCCTGTGTTTGCTGTATCCAACTTCTCACAGCCTTCCATGTAGAAGACCATTCACTATTTTAACACTACAATTAGTCAATGAACATTCTCATAATGATTTTCCCCCTTCATGCACTTTGGGTAAGCAGCTCACTCACTAAGAGAGTCTCATATTCTCAGTAATTCCAGTGTTAATTTACCACAGTCACAAAGATTAATGTTCTGGGCTGGTGTGCTGTTTGTGTTCCCATTAGAGATTTCTACTCCTGTCATGTTGTAGTTATAGTGTTGTGCATCATGAAAAGGTAAGTTATCCATTAATATTAAAAATAAATTTAAAGTAGTCTGTTGTGTTTTCAACACATTTATTAAGACTCCAGCAGCGTGTATGTTGAATTATTCCATGGTCTTATACTGCCACCTAGTGACCTTGCCCATAATTGCATCTTCCATTTGGAGTAATGAACATAAAATCGGCCGTTAAAATATGCCGTTCAGTATTCACTACGTTATTTCATGTATTTGTACTTTGTCAATGTATACTCTTTATTGAGTATTTATTTTTTGTTTCTCCATAGAAACGACACATACAGACCTATACTGAAACCATTATTAAACTGTTAAACATATATTTGGATGGCTGCAATTTTTTCTGACAGAAAAAAAAATGTCCAGCAGCTGTACAACCAGTGCAGTAACACACTTTAATCTCTCATAGAAACATTCTGAGGTCTATGCTGGTCACATGCATAACAATAACAATTTTTCTTTTAAATGATACATTTAGTATCATTGTGGTCTGAGTGCAGGCAGGTGCTCTGCTAAGACTCGCTATGATGGCATAACTAAAGGGGAGACCTAGAAAGAAGCACAGACATGAGGGCATCCTGGGGCATAAGGCAACGCAACCATTTGACCGTCAACAAACCTGAGTGAACACGTTCGACTGGGGGGCGACATCATCCAAACATCACAGTTTACCAGAAACACACCAAGGTCTTTCACTGCGGTGCAAGATGAAACAGAAACAGAAACAGATTGGACAGCTTACTCTGAGCTGCAAGTGGGCCTATTACGAGTACTTCTGTCTCATCAGAATTCAGTACTAGAAGTTTAGCAGCAGGGCAGCACGGTGGTGTAGTGGTTAGCACTGTCGCCTCACACGCTTTAGATTCTCTAAATTGCCCATAGGTGTGAATGTGTGTATGAATGGTTGTCTGTCTGTGTGTTGCCCTGTGATGGGTTGGCCACCTGTCCTGGGTGTACCCTACCTTAGGCCCGCAGTCAGGTTTAGAAGCATCCACCTTTAAACATTCCTCAATTACATCAAGCTGGTGTTTTCCAGCTGGTTTTGCTGAAACATATACTAACTGTGTGTCGTCCACATAGCAGTGGAAGTTAACTCCATGTTTCTGAATAATATTACCCAGAGGTAAATCGAGAAATCACCATTGATAGTCAGATAAGACCTAAACCAGGAAACGTTCCCTTTATTCCAACAACATATTCTGGTCTGTTAAAAAGGATGGTGGGATCAGTAGTGTCAAAGGCTGTACTAAGGTCGAGCAACACAAGTAAGGAGACACAGCCCTGATCAAATGCACACAGACGGTTATTTACTACCTTTACCAGTGCAGTCTCTGTACTATGATGAGGCCTAAACTCTGACTGGAACATTCTGTTAATGTTGCTCATGGGGCACGGTGTGGTTCTTAGGGATGGCCTTGAAAGCAGTTATTTGCAAGGGGCTATCAAGGAGAGGTAGAAGTGGCTTCCAATCACTACCGCCAGACCCTTGGGCCCGCACATGGCAGTGTTAACCTTTTTAAAGTGGGTAAGGGGTCCCTCCTTCACTGGGACATGTGGGGTGGCCTTCAGGTCCACGTCACAGATTGTTTGCTGTGGACCTTCCAGTATGCAGTGCTTTTCTACCTTTAATGACATGTGCTTATCAGAGCAGACATAGGCAGCATCAACAGGATGCCCAGCTAAGAAACATCTAGTTGACCTGGTTGAATGTTGTTCCTGTGTTTTCTAGAATTTCTGAAATGAAAGGGAGGTTTTGACTGATAGGTATGCTAGATATGTTGCTTCTTTCATCTATGGGATATTAGCTGAAGCTGCTTCTTTACACCAAGACTGTTTTCTTTTCTTTTGCTTGTTATTGCTATCAGGTTTCAACCAGAGGAGGATGGATTCCCTTTACGAGCTCTGGTTCCTCCCAAAGTTTCTTCCTACAGCTTAGGGAGTTTTTCCTTGTCTCTGTTCCCTTTTGCTTGCTCATTAGTGGCTCCAACACAGATTCTATAAAGCTGTATTGTGACAACATCCATTGTAAAAAGTGCTATAAAAATAAAATTGACTGGACTTTACATCACATCATGATTAGAGGCTGTGTTTATTACTGTAAGCTTTCATATAATCTATTAAGCACCTGTAGGAGTTTGTTTTGATCACGTCACCAATAACTGTAGGGTTTTTCTGATCGACCTCTTTCCCCCCAGATTACGTGTTTGTTCCTGACCAATGATGGTGGGCATGCTATCTTAATCTGACTCCAATATTAAGCTGCTGTTACCTGCATTAAGATATCCAGTTCGTTTAGTATGTGTTGAACTGAGATTCCAATGAGAGTTTGTATTTAAACAAACTATATATCCTATTTATAGGATTGCCATAACTGAACCTCAGGGATTAAAGCCTGTACCCCAGCATGGAATTATACTGTGATATAAAACTCAGAGGCTGG
>JBBPDA010000003.1:3851647-3863320 GCA_037974385.1 Arnoldichthys spilopterus
AGAGAGAGAGAGAGAGAGAGAGAAAGAAAGAGAGAGAGAGAGAGAGAGAGAGAGAGAGAAAGAGAGAGAGAGAGAGAAAAAGAGAGAGAGAGAAAAAAAGAGAGAGAGAGGGAGAAAGAGAGATTTAGTGGTGCTGAAAGGTTACGAGTGACTCAAAATTATGTAAATTGTGGTCTGAGTGCCGAGAGGAGTTCCGGCAAGACTTGCTATGACAGCATAAATAAAGGGGAGACCTAGAAAGAAGCACAGATATGAGGGCATCCTGGGGCATAAGGCAGCACAACCACTCAACTGTCAACAAACATTTACATTTAAATTTACAGCATTTAGCAGACACTTTTATCTAGAGTGACAAACAAAAGTGCTTTGTAGTCCATGTTCTTCTGTCTGTAGGGCTAAACCCAACAGCTGTGAGTATCCATAACAAACCTTGCCAAACTTATAAACCCAATAGACAAAGTACATAAGAGTACAGAATAAACAATAGATGGTAACAAATGCGTAGTAATATGTGGCTAGTTAGTTTCCAAGATATTCCTTGAAGAGGTGCGTTTTGAGTTGTCGCTTGAAGACAGTGAGGGACTCAGCAGTTCTAATGACAAGAGGAAGTTCATTCCACCACTGGGGAGCCAGGATTGAAAAGAGCCTTGATGTAGATCTTCCTCTTCTTCTGAGCATTGGAGGCTCAAACCTGAGTGAACACTTTAGAGTGGGGGGTGACAGCATCCAAACATCCCAGTTTACCAGAATACTCTATGCTTGAGAACATTAAGGTTCCTAGTTTTCCCGTTTATAAATAAAATATATATTTTTGGTACCAAACAACAGCCCTGATTGTTACATGACTACAAAAGGTCTGAACTTGAGGGCAGCTTTTGCTTATAACCATACAACTTTGAGATTGCCCAAACTCCTCTGATCTTGGAACCTAAGCAGGGTCAGACCTTGGATAGTAGATGTAATGCTTTAGATCGGGCAGCAAACGCGGATGGATATCTGAGTGTGAAAAAAAAGGGTGTTTAATAAAGAAAGACACACACAAGCACAAACATGGAACACAGAACACTAAGAGACTAAGACTAAGGTTACATTTACAAGACTAAGGAACTAGGAGCTAAGGGTAACTATGAGACTATGAGTACATAGAGACTAAGGAACTCTAGGGGCTAAGGCTGACTAAGGCTGAGGATTACTAAGGAACACACACAGGCGACCACACAGACAAACAATAGAAACAGTTTGAACGATGCCGTCAACACGCACACAAAAAGACTCTTAAAGCCACGTTGATGACTCCCAGCTGCGAGGTCAGATCAGGACCAGCTGGGAGGCGGGGCTCCCGAAGTGGGACGGCATCACAGTAGACTATCTGGGAATTGCTGATTCTGTAAGACTTTCTGACATTCTTTTGTTTTGACATTTGAAAAAGAACAAAAAACTAAACACTAAGAATACTTTAATATCTTAATATATTAAGTTATTTTTTGACATATTTGATATAAAACAGTAAAATACAACTGTTTTGAGTGAAAATTGTTTTTAGGTTGGTTATGTGTGAGAATGATCAATTTATACAGCTATTAAACACTTCTGTGAAATTTTGGTGCTTTTAGCATGTAGACCATGCATTTTACAGGGTAAGAGAGACTCTAGAAAACTTTAGAAAATATATGATAATCCACCAAAAAAATCTTTCATACTGTTTATACTGGAATAAACAGTTTTGAGTTATAAGCATGCTTTTAACTTTGTAAAGCATTTAGAAGGATAGTTCTACTTTATGGCTTGTAGGCTACCATGTTTACACGGTTTAACCATTCACAAAAGTATATCTGCACCAGGTTTGCCCAAACTTGGTCCTGGAGATCTACCAACCTGAAGAGTTTAAATCCAACACACCTGGCTTTCATATTCAGACACCGCAGAGAGCCTTATTACCTGGATCAGGCATTTTAGATTAGAGTTGGAGCTAAACTCTGCAGGATGGTAGATCTTCAGGAGTTGGGCATTCCTGATCTAGTCAGTGTGCATAAAGACAACAAATGGGTATGGTGGCATGTCACCCTAGCATGCAAGGGATGAGGTTGGGGGGCATGTAACAAGGTGCACATAATCTTTGTCTACACTGGCAAGGGCACAATCATTGTAGTGTCATCTGCATACTGGTATAATATTTGCAATCCACCAGCATTCAGACAACACCAACCATGCCAACCTTGCATGTTTTTAATGTGGTTAAGAGATTTACCACATCGGCTCCCAGGTGAATTTTATTAAGGCCACAGTTCTGAGTGTTGGGGACATCTGATCGCTGCCTTTGAAAGCAGAACACATCACCATCAAGATTGGAAGAGACACAAGAGGAACAGACTCTACTTCGCTAGGTAGGCTATTTGGGTGCGCAGAAATGCAGTCAAGACGTGGCAGATCAATGTGTCATTGTGGCCAATCTATTTAGCAGTGGTCCATGGACTAGGTAAACTGTTCAGTGTTTTCTAGGTTGGAAGGGAAAAGCTAGTAGAAATGGAGAATCAGTGTATCAGGGTGAAGGTGGATTTAGGAGTGTGAGTGAGTTTTTGATTGGGTTGGTTTGTTAATGTGTTATGTTTCTGCTCTCTGTGGTATAAGTGTACTGTTGAACTGCTGAGAGTGAGAATGAAATTGCATTTCACTGGTTAACATGGAGTGTATTTGCTGGCCACTAGAGGTCACACAAGTTGTGGGAGAAAATACAACATTGTTTTGTTTTTTTTAAATCACAAGTATACCTATGTATACCTAAGTATAAGACAGGAAAAGATATGTACACTAGAATCTTTATTACACTTTTAAGTCACAGATCAAAAACACATAAAACTAAATATACATTATACATTAAAAAGGCCTGACCCTCATGACGATTAATGGTATTTGAACGTTTTCCTACTGCACAGTTCAGACGGACAGAGCAACACACAAACATTCTTGTTTTAAAGTATTTTTTTTGTTTTCATGCAGTGTTCCTAAGAAAACATTAAATTAATTTATTTAATCATCTGCAAAGGAACAATACTATTGCTGCATTATCTTTATCATGCTAAGTCTTATGTTTCCTCTTGCACAAAAGGGAGATTTGGCTCATGGATGAATTGGGAGCACAACTTTATTGTATAAAGAGAAACAAACAGAACAACTAACTAACAAAAAAGCCTAACCACACTGAGCATAAAAATGTTTATGAATGGCACAGAATTAATGCTTTTGGTTCCCTAAAGAACCATGTTTTAAAAAAGATTTCCCAAAAGTTTTTATCTAAATCATTGAAAAGGTTTTGTTTAGGAAACCAAAAGAGATTCTCACGTGGTACTATGCAAGAAACAGAATATATGAGACAGGTATTCAGAAATTTAACAGGGTATTTAGTAGGACCATGGCAAATGTTCATGTTATCTGCTTTACAAGAACATCATGAGTAAGAATAAGTATAAAATGTGAACATATAAATTAAAAAGAAGCACACATCACATGTAGAGCTAATAGAAAAGTATTTGAATAAGTTTCATGTGTTGTGTGTTTGTCTCCATTAGTATCTTTAATTAATCTTTTACACATGGGGAATGAATACAAAAACAACTGCACAATGTCTTACACTTTAACTTCAAACACAACCATACTCTCCTATAGTTGTAATTGAAGGTAATATTGTCAGCATTATACATATTAAGTCATGTAGAAAACAGTTATAGAATTCATGTAGAAGCATGCCCTGGTTAGCCTACACAGAATTTCAGAACACTGTCTAATATGAACACAACTACTTTTATATTTAAGTCTGGAAAATTATTTCGCTTTAGTCACCGAGTAAATTCAAACTTATCAATTTTAATGACTAAAAGAAGGGTGGAAAATTTCTCAGAAATGAAGAAAACTTGGCCCTAAGTATTTGACCTTACATTTTGAGGAATTAACAAAATTAATTAAACAAACCCCATTTCCAGAAATGCTGGGTATTGTTATAAAACACAGCACAGGTTTCCACTGTCTTTCAGTTTATCTGAGATGAACTTAGGCCCAGAGAATTCGGCTGTGTTTCTGTAAAGAAGTGAGGCTTTCTTTTTGCGTAATAGAGTTTCAGGTTGAATTTTTTGGTGCATCAGCCAATGTTAAGTGACACAGATTTCTCCTGAACCAATGTGGCAGCATTTATCAAGTAGCATGATTGTTTCTTATGCAGTGCCCTCTAAGGGCTTTAATGTTTTTACCCTTGTCATGCAGAGATTTCTCCAGATTTCCTGAATCTTCTCACTTTATGTACTGTAACCATGACCCATCTTTGCTTACAGAAACTGAGCCTTTGGTGGCTGCTCCTTTTAAACCTAACTTGTATTTTGCAGGTGTCAGATTCTAGATTTGTTTATATTTACAAAATATCTTTAAGTTGATCAGTGAAAACATTGGAAATCTTTTCTTTGTTTTCTTTTATCTGTTAAATAATAGTTCAAGAGAATTAATAATGAAATATAATAATTTTTTGTATTTTAGGAAAAATCCCAACTTTTCTGGAAATGCGGTTTGTAATTTCACATTTGTACTATTAGCAATAAGCATTTTGCTTTGTAACCAGTACATTATTGCTATACTTTCTTTTGCTGAGGTAAATGCAGTTAAATCATGAGATCATCTGACCTGGCTCTGCTGCTTCCTTTACTAAGACGACTTAACGGTCTTGTTTCTTCCAGAGTCTCTGTTTTATCCAATTCCAGTGGTACAAGTGGGACTGCAATCACCTGTTCTAGGACCTCTAGCTCTGGCAAATTAAACTCCAGTTCTGGACTCTTCTTTTCTAGACTATCTAGACTGGCAGAACTCTTAATCTCCTCTGTATTATCCATTTTACAGAGAGCCTGTACTTCACCCATGTTATCAATATCAACCAAATCCTCCACTTTCTCACCTGTGTTCATTACATCCTCTATGCACTCGGTCTTAGAAAAATCTTCCAATTCTTTTGTCCCTACCACTTCCTCTGAAGTGGTTACCTCATTAGCACAATCCAGTATTTCTGACCCTTGGATCTCTTTGACAATGTCCGTCTCATCCAGAGATTGCATCTCCTCTAAAGGTTCCTCCTTACATAAAGCTTCCACCTCTTCAACAATTTCCTCTTCTTCCAAAATCCCAATTTCTGGCCCCTCCTCCATTACATTAGGCCAGCTATCATTGTCTCCTGTTCCTTCAGTATCTAATGTACACGTCTCTAGCCCAAAAAGGTCTTCAGTTACTATTTTTTCCTCTAATGATTCTGTAGCTTCCTTTACCTCTGTTTCCCCTTCCTCCAGTTTTTGCTCTTCAACTATCCCACTTTGTTCAGACCAGCTCTCCACATTCAACTTTTCATCCATCACCATCTCTTTGCTGGCCAAGTCCTCTATTTTTGGCTCCTCATCCTCTTTTTTTACATCAGATATACTGATATATATCTCCTCTAAAGTCCCTTTCTCTAATTGCATTTCTGATGGCATATCAATCTTAAAACTGTCAACCTCATCTCCTTCTCTACACATCTCTTCTTGTGGTAGCTCAAGCAGCGATTCTGTGACTTCATTGAAGGAAGGCAGTATTTCATCACAAATTACTGTCTCTTCCACAGGGGGTGCTGTGGGTATTGCTACCTCCTGCATTCTTTTATGCTCCACCTCTTGAGAGGGAGCAGGGTGCTGACCTGCCTCCATGCCTACCTCAGCCAGTGGGTAGATGTGTGCAACCTCCTCCTCCTTGGTGTCTTCCTCAAGGGGCCTGTATCCTTTAGCTTTATGAATAGGAGGAGTAAGTAAGAATGGCAGGCTCTTCTCAGGAGGACCCAAGTTCTCCACCTGGGCAGGAGTTGGCTGGCGGAACACAAAGCGAACCTTCTTTAAGCCCAGGTGCATAATCTCCACAAAGTTTAGAAAGAGGGAGAGGCAAGCCACAGCCAGCATGAAGATGATAAATACTGTCTTCTCAGTGGGACGTGATACAAAGCAGTCCACTGTGTTAGGACAGGGCCAGCGGCTACACTTGTACAGCGGCAGAATTCGGAAGCCATACAGAAAATACTGTCCCACCACAAAGCCAACTTCAAACAGTGTCTTGAAGATGATATGGCAGATGTAGGTACGGAGCAAAGTGCCCTCGATGCGAAACTTTTTGCTCCCCTTAGTGCTAGTCTCTTTTGTGGTGCGAACACTCCCCTGGTCTCCTGCCACTGGAAGTCGCTCCTCATTCATTTCCTGCTGGTGGCTAAGTTCTGCCTCTTCACGCTCCTTTCGCTTCTCTTCCATGTGGACATGATGGACAGCATGGCCCACATAAACTAGTGAAGGAGTGGAAACAAATATGATCTGTAGCACCCAAAGGCGTATATGGGAGATAGGGAAGGCCTCATCATAACATACGTTCTCACAACCGGGTTGCTCTGTGTTACACACATAATCAGACTGTTCGTCTCCCCAGACAAACTCTGCTGCTGTGCCAAGAATCAGAATGCGGAAGATGAAGAGTACCGTGAGCCAAACACGGCCAATCACAGTTGAATGTTCATTCACTTCCTCTAAAATATTACCTAAGAAACTCCAGTCTCCCATGGTTCTCTCTTAGCTCTGTGGGAAAAAGACAGAAAGGTTAAAGTTAAGAGCAGAAATCAAGCAAACATTTTACCCTTTTTGAGACTCTTTGCCTATAAATAAATGTGAAAAACATAAACATAACCGAAAAGAAGGAAAGAAAGCTTTTTAAATAATTGTTTCAACAAAGATGTCAACAGTAAATACACACTTAGCCTCAGAAGCTAGTACTACCCCCAGAAGATAATACCCCCAGCAGAGATAATATTTCGTAGGCATAATTGCATTTTTGTCCACCAGTCTCTAATATCTCTAATTTACCATTCATCCAAGCAACATTTCTTCAGTTGAGTTTAAGATGTTTCAAGTTTTGCACATTTTCAAATCCCTCAATGTTTCATTCTTTTTACAAAAATGTCCCTTTCTTCTGTTTGATGTATTTCGATAGCTGAACCAATAACTGTGAGCTGCAAGTATCCCCAAACCATAACATTACTACTTCCATGCTCCACAGTTGGTATGGGGTTTTCTCCTGAAAGAGCTGTCTTTGGTGTACACCACACTTTTTTAGGTGAACTAAAGTATTGCTCTAATGTTTTCCTGACATTTCTACCACACAGGACAAATTTGTCTCCAATCCATTTCAAATGTCATCTCTTTCTACTATCTAGTTGAGTTTGCTAGGGTAGACAATTCTGGACAAATTGGCAGTTGTTTGAAATCTATAGCACTTGTAGATGACGTTCCTTACAGTAGAATTATTTATTTTTGCAGATCTTTTTAAATCCCTTGACAGACTCATAGGCATCTGCAACCTCTTTTCTGAAGACCTTAAAGAGTTCTTTAACTCTTGGCATGATAACATCATGTACACACACAGATGAACACACACTCTTCAGTAGCAAGGAGAACATCAGACCATAAATACCAGGTATAAATAAGACTGGACTGGGCCTCCACCTGGGGTTTTAAATGTAGGTGTTTGTATTTTTCCTGTGGCAGTTCTGTTTTTTGTTGTTATTCATTTAAATTATGGAAACAAGTACAAAATGCAAATTTCATATGTCATTTGTTGAGTATAAACACCTTTATCTGTTGACACTGTATAAAAGAGTGCGAAGTCTTTGCTTGTTAAATTATTTTGATAAAAAAAAACATGAAGCCTTTAACCTAAAGCTATATATACATACCATTTACATCCAACCACAGGCTTTCATTCAGTTACTCTGCAGGCCACACCATGCTGCTTCTGGTGTAGTTTAAAGCTCAATGTGTGTACCCATGTATAATGCATTATAAATTACAGGAGAGTGTTATGTATCCCACCCTAAAATGCATTTGAACCTGGACCTCTGAGTGTACAATGACAGTGTAAGCATTTTACAGCAGTAGCTGAACTATAATAAAATGTTCATTTTGCATTCTTCCATGCTTGGATAGCACACTAAGCTTGTATGAGCACTACAGTTGGAAAAGCATGAACAAAATTAGCCTAAATGCTGAATCTCAAGTGAATCTCTACAACTCTGTTTCAGCTGCAAGATCCCGTTTAACATTTAATCATAGGTAGTGCATAGGGAGCAAGGAGCCATTTCATATTCAATCTACAGACATGCTTGTGCTAAACTGAAGTGACAGCATTGAGACAGTTTTACACTTATAGACAGAAAGAAATGTAATATCATCTTTCATGATTAACAGCTCCTGCTTATATGACTAGTGTAGTGAAAACAAAGGTTGCCTGACGAGCTTGAGGTCATGGCAACAAGAGTTGTCAAAAGTTAAACTCAAATCAGAATGACTCCCCCTACAAAGGTGAAAAAGTAGGAAACAGAAAATGTCTGAGCAGGGATATAGTCCAGCACTCTCTCTGATTACCTATTTTTTTATATATAATTTTATATTTATTTCATATATTTATTTATTAAGGAAACCTGACCAAGGGACTCAGAAAAGCCAGAAAAACCCTGTGACAAAAATGCTCAAAGGGTCAGGTCTGGCACAGAAAGGGAAAACTTGAGAGAAACTCAAGGGGATTACTGGTTTATAATTTTGAAAAAAAGAATCCAAGACACAAGGACATTCGTGTATGTGTCCCTTAGGTAGAAGAAGCAGAGCACAGATTGGCTTCTTGCCTCCCTCTAGTGGTCTAGCTGGTGGCCCAGCCTTAGATCTTCACAGAAGTAGTTTATGGAATACAAGACTTTTCTCCCATTTCCTTAAATGCTGACAAGCTATCTAGGATTAACAACTTAAGAACCTGTCAATATATAACTCTAATGCGTGGACACCTATGGTAGGCAATTATATTTCTATTGGAGCTAGTTCTATCCAGCCACCTCCCCAATCCCCACACTGCCCACACACACAAATACGTATGCACGCCACTGCATGAGTTGTAATTCTCTGTTGTACACAATAAAAAATTACTTTCTGAGATTTTATTTCCTTTTTTTAAAAAACACAGCAGTGTTAACGTCACATACACAAATAACGTTCATCTGGGCAGTAAGTAGCTATCCTTATAAAAATACCATATAAATGCAAACAAAGCATTTATGGGTTTTTTTTCAAAGGTATCTTGTGAGGGCAAAGTTCTAAACTTCTCAATGCTCCCAACCATCAAAAGCATTTTGTTAAAATCCAACACTAGCTCCTCATTTAACTTAATGAAGCACTGATCAGTGTTTTTTTTTCTGATTAACAACTGGTAATGGCCCAGATAAATAGATATATTTGTATCAAGTGCAATGCTTTTGCACAGCACTGTATATGTATAATAAAATGAGGCCACCACTATTAGAGAATAGCAACAAGTTTCTGACCCAGATGTGCTGGGGAGAAACCTATAATACTCAATGTCACTCCTGACTAGGAAACACCCAAAAAGGACAAAAGTCACAATTACCTACTACTGTGACAGCAGTTGACAGTGAGGTAAAATAAGACCAAACAGGCTTGGTTCAGGGGTAGCTCAGGTGGAGTTCTGTTCAGTTGCTTGTTCGGCTTCTCCCTGAGGCCGCAGGGCTCAAGTGAACTGTTATTGTCCTGGTTGCCTCTGTGCAAGTCCTTGTCGCCCCACTGAGCAGATGTGAGTGGATAGACTGTGATGGCTGTTTTTCTGCCAGCTGCAGAGCCTAAGCTTCTAGCCAGACACCCTTTATGCATCGGACCATGCATAGTGATGCAGGAGACAATAGGATCAACAAACCCACAGGACAGGACCCCCTTACCCCACAGAGCTGAACCCAGAGGACCACATTAAAACTGTGGCTACACTGAAGAGCTAATTCAAAACCATAGAATGACCAGAAAATGTCTGAATTTGAACAGTAATAGTAATTGAATATAATGTGCTAATTTAGTGATGTATGGCATACCCAAAGATTGAGACATAAAAAATGGCAATAATATTGCAGTTGGCCACTTATCCACAGAAAAGCAAGGTGTTAGAGGTAAGGTTAATGGTTTGGAGATAAAGGGTGGAGGTGGCATATTTATGATATGTGAAAGGAAGTTCACACATAACACTGCACTACACACACACACACACACACACAAAAGGTCCAACAATACCTGATGCTCTGTACAGCTAAATCATTGAGCAGGCCTATGCTAGCCCTCAAAATGAAAGCATATGCACTAATATCTACATGCAATCCACAACCATAAATGTGAAGAGCTGAACACACTAAGTCAGTTACATTTTCATTACTGTATATGTTTTCATTGCTATTTCAAGTTCAGTGGTGTAACAACAAAAAAAAATATTTAAGAAGTTTCTTTTTTTGTTTTTTGCTGACTGGCTAATTGTGTTTAAAACAAATTCCAAGAAATATTGGATAACTCATTACATACTCATCTCATCTTTGCTCCCCACATAGACCTACAGACATGGCCATGCCAACGTGTGCAGACCCCTGCTGGCCACAAGTGGCTGGCTGAATAAATGAGTAAACTGAATAAATGTATTGTTCTTTTCTATTTTTTGACACTGAAACATGCTCTAACACCTCTATACATAATCAGTGGTCTTGAATGAAATCATGAAACCACTGCATACTAGAAAAAAAGAAAACTGAAGTGAAGGGGAGGCTGTATCAGACAAAGATACGGCACTATGGTGGAAGTTGCTTCTGTTTGCCTGAAAGTCAACCCTAGATGAGAACTTTGGTCAGAAATGTTGCCTGACCTTTATTGAGCATGTAATAAAGGCAATACCAGAATTATCAGATTCTTACTACAGTAAGAGGCACTGAATGGTACGTGTGATATTTTGCATTAAATTCAAATGTCTTTGACTGGTGCCTCTAGACATAATTTTGCTTGGGGGCTGAGAAATTCCAAATCTGCTCCTTCTCATGCGTATATATATACCTTTGCTTGTTACTGTAATAAATATTCTTTGCAAGGACTTTCCACTTGGCATACACCTCTGGCAAAGCCCATTCTGACTGATTGGAGATACACAACTATTGGCATAAGCCTCTCAGACATGGAAATGGTTTATTTTAAGAAAGGGATTTGTTTAGCTGTTATCCAAACTTAAATGGCTAAACTACTTGTGAAATATTGTTGTTATGGACAGTCTGTGTTGTGATTTTAACAGAAAAAAATTTCGATTGGCATTCAATGGGCAATGCTTTATGCAAAACAGACAGAATGTTTATACCATGTTACACAGTTCATTTCCCCTCTGTACAGCATCTGCCCACATACACAGAAAGCCTACACTGTATATCACGACCACGCATCAGGATACAAGTAATAGCACAATGCATGTAAACATCTTAAGAGTAACGTGGGCCTGGCATTTCTGAGAGTAAAGAAAAGCTCTAGAGACCAGGTTCATATAATGAATCAAAGGTGGAAAAAGCTTTCCTTGAGCACGGTAGCAACAGTTTGCCATCTCCTAGTAAGATCACATTTAGTGAGGCACTAATACAGGTCCTTCTAAAAAAATTAGCATATTGTGATAAAGTTCAATATTTTCTGTAATGTACTGATAAACATTATACTTTCATATATTTTAGATCCATTACACACAACTGAAGTACTTCAAGCCTTTTATTGTTTTTAATATTGATGATTT
>JBBPDA010000003.1:3863420-3879745 GCA_037974385.1 Arnoldichthys spilopterus
CTACTGCTAGGGAGTTTTTCCTTGCCTCTGTCGCCCTTGGCTTGCTCTTTGGGGGCTTGGACCCAGTTTCTGTAAAGTTGCTTTGTGATAACGTCAGTTGTAAAAAAGCGCTATACAAATAAACTTGACTTGACTTGACTTTGCTCCAGCGCAAGGTGCAAAAAGGTTTTCTAAACTCTCCAAATTTTTCAAAGGTGTGTTTTGGGTTTAACATGCAATAAACCAAATTAGAATGGCATGTCCCCTCACCAAAAGGCAGGGGCACATGATCTATGGCAGATTGCAATTAAAATGGTGTGGTTACCAGTCAATCCAGATTAGCTTTTCTGGGAGTGCAAAGTGAAAATCATTTAACACCACTGTTCCACCTAAGCCTTTCGGGTGACAATAGTGTTTGATATGTTTTAGTAACCTGAACACCTTCAGGTTACTAAAACAGTTTGCTTAAATATTGGTAAATAATACACCACTGACTTTCGGGCCCTATGGGGGCACATGGGGTCAAATCTGGCTCGGATGAGCAGTTCAGAAGAGGAGCTTAGTCTCTCTTCTGAGGCTGTCATGTCTTCTACTGTGCCAAAGCACAGACGGCTCATAGGAAGGCATCATAGAGGAATCTGAGTCATCTGAGTCAGCTCCGCCCACCAGTAAAACAGCTCTGCTCACCAACAAATCAGCTCTGGCCGCCAGTGAGCAAGCTCCGCCCACCAGCGATCTAGCTCCATACACCTGCGAAGCAGTTCCGCCCAGGAGCAAGCCAGTCTTGGCAGCTCCACCTCCCGGCATACCGGTTGCCAAGCTTCTTAGCCTGCTGGCTGCTGAGCTTCCGGGTTCTCGGGGGAGCCAGAAGTTGCTGTGCAGCAAGGGAGTGCTCCAACCAGACATAGGTGAAGCTGCTGCACGCAGCACGGAATAGCCCTGCCTCCGCGTCACTGATGCCGCCAAGCCCCCCCTCTGAGGCATCAGACTGTGTTCCCCAAGCCTCAGACTGTGTATAAGTTTTCTCAGCCTGTGTTCCCTGTGTGTAATTGTTCCTGTTTTTGTGCCCATCACTGTTTCCCAGTATTTCCTAATTCCTATCTGTGTTCCTTTGGTTTGTTTTGTTCCAGTGACGGGCCTTATGTGTGTTCTAAATTGGTCAGTGCTCTTAGTCTCAGTTTCATGTTTATGTCTTAGTTTCCCAGTCCTTGTTACTGTACGTGCTTTAGTCATGTTAGTTGGGTTTTGTTCTAGGTCCTTGTCTGTACTTGATTCTGTGTTTGTGTTCTGGTAATCCTTTGTTTGGTGTTATCTTGAGTCAAGTTAGTGTCAAGTATATGTTCCTAGTTTTGTATATTCTGGTTAGTTTTGTGTTTTGTCTTAGTTCTTAGTCTTTGTTTCGTGTTTTATGGGTTTCTGGTTTTGAATTTTTGGTCTGTTTCTTGTTTCCTTGTCTTGGTTCCGTCTTCCGTTTCATCTTGTTTTGTCGGCTCTGAGTGGCTTCTCTTTGGGGGGGTGCTGTGAGATTTTGTCTTGTCTTTTCTGGTTCTGTTATGTTTTCATTAGCCATGTGCTTTTGTCCATGTTTGTTTTAGTTCCCCACATACTACCTTTCTCATGTGCTCTTTTGTTTTGCCTTAGCTCCGCCATGTCTCCACCCTGTTCATCTGTGTCTTGTTTACACCATGTCCAGGTGTTCCTTGTTTAGTTCAGTATATAGTCTCTTGTGTTTGGTTTGGTCCTGTCGATGTCACCCTGTTGAAAGTAACTTTATAGTCTTCATGAGTGTTTACCCCAGTTTTAGTTCTCTGTTTTCATTCTCAGAGTCTTGGTTGTTTCTTTGTATTACTTTATTTAAATAAAACCCTTAAAATATTGCAAGCCTGCGCCTGCTTCCAAACAACCCTGGAATCGTGACACATACAATGGACTTTCCTATATGTATTGGTAACAGCACCAGCCCTTTTCCATTAACAATAATTTCATTGTGTCAGGGTTGTTCATTAATTCTGGTAGTAGGAAATTCTTTCCATCGTAAATGCTCTAAGTGTCTGAAACATAACAGGTAGCACTGCTCTGCATATCCTTCAGCTTTGTTCATCTGTGTTTCATGGCATCACCATAACACCTTAATGATGTTTTTAAAAACACTTCCTGAAGGATTGAGCTAATCTCAAACAGACATATCTAAGTGTAGCAACCTCCATTACCAACCACAGCACCTTTCCATATTGGAAAGTCTACATACCACTGTGTTAAAGTTTAATAGCTTTTTGTTTAATAAATACACAATTAGAGATGTTATTTAAACCATCTTCTGTTTTCAACCTTTCATCCTTTAAACATATTTATCTCTGGTCAAAGCAAATTTAATACCCAAACAAATCCCACATTTTAACTTAAAATTGTAGCATCCAGTTTGTGGAAGTTCATGTTTTACTATTTTTAGACAACATATGGAAGGATGGAAGGATGATGGTTTTGCCAAATTTTGATTAAATTAAACGGTAACTCAACAGATTTTTATAAATTAGCAGATGAGATGTAACCACAGTGGTTTGACATGACACTGTTCATTGGTGAGAAAATGACTGGCTTATTGACAATTTTTTTTCTTCTGGTGACAAGAACCAGGGGTTGATAGATAGATATCGGAGTCATTAAAGTCTATGCATCCTTAAAACAGCTTTGAAAACTGCTTCTGATGGCTGTGTGTAACGATCATGCCCTTTGTGTTCTCCATGTTTTTTTTTTTGTTTAGGTTTAAGCCATGTGTTTTGTCCTTGTGTTCATTGTGTAGCCACGGCCCCCAGCTGTGTCTAGTTATTGTTAGTCAGCTGTCTCTTGTTTCTTGTGTCTATTTAGTCTCCTTGGTTTGGTTCAGTGTCGTGGACTGTCTGTTGTACATTGTTGTGTTACTGTCAAGCTCCATGGTCTCATGCTTCGTGTTGTTTCTTTCAAGTTATGTTCAGTGTTTGTTTGTCTTTTCATTAATAAATGCACGTTTGTTTAAAAACCAAGTGCCAAGTGCTGCCAAATAAACCCAAAATCGTGACAGTGTGTCTCACTAGAACAGCTTATTTCACAAAAAACACTCTAAATGACTTTGCTAATGGCTTAAATATATAAATATGCAAAAATGTGGATTTCCCATTTAAGCATTGTAAAACATAGTGTGACAATTTATTTGCAGTTTAAATATATCAAGTCTCACTTAAAGCTGTTTCTGGTTAGATATCATATTTGGCCTCGGCTAAAACCAGCATGTGTAGATCATGGGCTGTATGTACCATGGCAGTCTACTACTAGGATAATTTAACATTTAAGACTTAGTAGCAATAAGAATGACTTTTTTGTAAATAGCTGTGAGTCTTCTTTGTGATTTCTGGTACACTATTACTGTCTCCTACTACTACTCACTACTACTGTCCAAATGATCATATACATTATATGGGAAAAGGTTTTGGGACACACCTCTGAATCTCTGCATTCAGGTTTATAAGCATTTGTGAAAAAATTGGTCATTCTTTAAAGCTCAGTGAATTTATGCATGCTACTGTGGTAAGATAACACCTTTGCAATAAGTCTGTTGGTGACATTACCTTACTAGATATTCCATGGTCAGTTGTAAGCAGCATTACTTTGAAGTTGAAGTATTTTGAAACAACAGAAACTCAGTCACAGAGCGGCAGAACAGAGTGGAATTCATGAGTGCTGAGGCATGTAGTGCATAAAAATCGACAAGCTTCACATTACTAAGCACAATGTCCAGTGTTGGATGAAGTGTAAAAATGGAAATTGTTATAGCTGCAAAGTGGGGACTAACTCCATATTGTAGCCTAGGGAGTCAGAATGAGATGTCATAAAAGTTCCTTTTGGTGCAATGGTCAGGTGTCCCAATAATATAGTCTATATAGTGTATTTTCCACTTAACAACATACATAACAATGGTAGGCTTTAAAGGAATACCCCATTATTTCTCAACCTAATCACTTATGTGCAGTCACTTATCATAAACAATCATTTTGATTAGTTTTTTTGTTTAGAAATTAGTAATAGAAAAGACAACCCACTGACTCAAAACATACATGTATGTAATATAATTCCAGCAGTAAAAAGAAATATACTGCTGTTGGGCACATTTCCATGGAGTGCAGAATCTGGTTTGTGATATTTGGTCGGAATGCTGGTCTTAAACATACACAAACTGAAAAAAAAATACAAAGGCAGATATACACATCATGTGGTAGAGGGTACAGTGGCATTGTTGTCTAAAGTGTTCATGCTCCCAGAGGTTAGATAGAAGGGCAGTTCCCAGGCCCCTGGCATTACCCTTCACTGCCCTGCCCCTGTCCTGCCAAGGCCACAGCAACAAAATCCTAGTGACCCTGAAACTAGGCAGAGCCAGGGCAGGATTAGAAACATTCATCACTGTATGCATTTACTGCTTATGCCTTCCACTCTAAAATAAACATTAAAACATTCTATACACCCAGCGAATATAACAGCATGATCTCACAGGCTCTGAAGTGGGACTAATTTAAGTCTAGACGTGTTTATTTATAAAGCACATTTAAAAATAACAAAATACTGTACAAAGTATTAAACCACATTTAGAAGACATTAGAAGCATTCCTGAAAAAAATGCACAGTGATTCTAAAAATTTATGCAGTTCCTGGTATGCACAAACATTTGCCATTAATTTCTAAGAGGAAAAAAAGCTGTTCTCAAGCACACCCTTCCTGATTAGATTTAGAGCTGGTTCTGTGTAGTTAGCAGACATAAATCTGACAAAAAAAGCCAGATTGGTCATGGGTCAAGAATAGGAAGGAGATGAACAGAAACCTCATGCAAAAGTTTACTGAGATGTGTAAGAAACTACTTGAGCTTATAGGTTTGCTTTTCTTTCACACACATCTCATAACTACATACAGGGCATGAATTCAAACAACTCCACAGGCACAGAAGTGGAGTATTAGTGCCACCTACCATCTGCAGAAAGAATTAAACATTAAAGTAGAGTAAAAATGCAGGGTAGGTCCCCTTTGAAGAAAAAAAAAAACAGGCTAACAAACATAACAGAATTCCACATGGAAAACCAAACTGACCCAGGTTAGTGAGGATGTTTTTGGTCATTTGTACATAACAAAAATCCCGAAAGTAAACAACTGAAATTCAGTTTTCTGCTCTTGCCCAGTGTCTGTACAGTGACATCTTTATTTATTTCATTACTGTAGGGAGAGGAGGAAAAAATATGGCTTGAACATGTGTGCAGCATTCTGGTGCCACACAAACCCCTACAACAAAAATATTTAATATGCATATGATCTGAATTGCCACTTTTTAAAACAAGGGTGCCAAATGGAACCAAAAAATCTGACCTGATTACATTTATTTTGTTAGTTGCTTTGAGTCTTTAAACAGAGATCTTGTTTTGTTGGAATGAAATTCTGTGGTTACACCTGGTACACTTTACAGATAATACTGGATGTCCACGCCTTAAATAGTTTATTAAAGAGATCAGATTAAATATTGCAAGGTATCAAAGCACAAAAAGGTTTCTTTTTAAGTTCAATAAAAAAACAAACAAATAAATTAACGAATAAATAAATAAGTTTAGGTCACTAAATATAGCTCTTCTCAAGACTTTTCATTAACATTTTTGATTGTACAGAGGACTGTTTTGTAATATACACAAATCAGGAACAACACACAACAACTCAACAGCAACTTCTTGAAGCTGATGTACTGTAGGCAGAAAATGTGGAAAAGCATACAGATCTGAGTGACCATTGGCAAAATTGTGATGGCTAGACGAATGGTTCAGAGTTCCAAAACAGCAGGTCTTATGGGGTGTTACCGGTAGTGTTCAGTGTTAGTACTTAACCAAAGTGGTCAAAGACAGGACAACCAGTGAACTGGCAGCACTGTCATGTGTGCCAAAAGTTCATTAATGTGCATGAGGAACAAAGAATAGCCCCTAGTTTCTGATCCCACAGACAAGACAAGATGTCAGAACACACAGTGCACCACAGTCAGAGCTGTTTTGGCAGCATAAGGGGGCAAATTGTTATGGCTGAACAATGTTTGTTAGTATGCAGTAACAATTCTAATCTATATAAGCAAAAACCAATTCAGTTAGTACAGTGCCCATCCATTAGAATAAAGATGACTAAACCAGGAATACAAAATTAACTACAACGTTCCTATTTCTTCTTTATTTTCCTCTCTATGCAGTTTAGCTATGAATTTACAATTGTGCCTAATCTTTAAGTCTTATAAAGAGATGAAGGACTTGATAACTTCCACCTTTATTCATCTGCCACTTTTAATGTGGTAGGTGATGAAAACAATAAGAAAACTCTCTTTGTTTAGCTTTGTTGATTTTGATAATTATCTTAAACCTGCTTGTGTGCATGCATATCTTTGTTTAACAATGCAAATACTGCCAATTCTTTAACTGCCTCATTCATGTTAACGTGAACAGCGGTTGCAGCTTAAACACAATGGATTAACTAGTAAGTGATTATTTTGCAATCACCAAACGTGACTGTGAAAAAGTAAATCCAGTGAGTAGAATGACATAGAAGCTAAGATAGCTAAGATACCCTTACATGCAGAATAAAGTCCAAACTGTATTTTTCTCCTTGTACAGAGTGAACATCAAAAGCATTTTGAGGCAGGCAAAAATACCTATACTTTGATTAAAAAAAATATGGAATAACAAGAATTTTTGAATGATACAAAACAATGGATTGTGCTAGGCAGTGGTGTCCTAGTGGTTAGGATAAAACCCTAGAGACCTGAAGGTCGCAGGTTCAAGTCCTGGCCTGGGCACCACTGAGGTGCCCTTGAGCAAGGTACTGTCCCACTACACTGCTCCCCAGGTTTTGATCGATAGTTGCCTGCTGCTCCACATGTCCATGTGTGATAGGTTAAATGCAGAGGTGACATTGTGACATTGTGGTGCTTGAGTGTGTTCACACTGAAAAATAGTCACTTTCACATGAACTAACAAAATAAAAAGGTAAAAAGAAGTTTTCAAGCTAATTGAAATGTCTGTTTTGCATTATTAAAGAACATTTTTGTTTCTTATCTATTTTCATGCAGTCAGAAGTAGAGGTTGTGTTGGTAAGTGAGGAGGCATGGGGGATTGGAGTCTTCTGGGCAACTTCCTGGAGGAGGTGCAGGAGCACTCCACCTCAGTGGGGAAAGTGTGGCTCACCGTGCTCTTCATCTTCCGCATCCTTGTGCTGGGTACAGCCGCTGAGTCATCATGGGGTGACGAACAGTCCGACTTCATGTGTGACACACAGCAGCCTGGTTGCACCAACGTCTGCTATGACCGTGCATTCCCCATCGCCCACATTCGCTACTGGGTACTGCAGATTGTCTTCGTCTCCACACCTTCGCTCATCTACATGGGCCATGCCATGCACACAGTGCGCATGGAGGAGAAACGGCGCCAGAGGGAGCAGGAGGAACATGAGGCAGAAGAGCACAGAGGAGATGCAAGTGTGTGTCTGATATACAACCCCAAATCAGAAAAAGTTGGGATGGTATGGAAAACTCAAATAAAAAAAAGAAAGTATGTTATATATGTTAACGTTGGGTCAACAGTACAATGAAATGTGTTGGACAAGAAGAACCAATAAACTCAGCAGAAGAACATGATAAATAGGAAAGAATATAAAATAAAAGTAATAATAAAATTAAAAAATATAATATAAGAAGAATATTTATAATATTTTTGTAAAGTTTGATGTGCAGAAGTGAAAAAGTGACCAGTGTGAACAGCAAGATTGCACATTCGATGGAAGCCAGAGAATTGGTTAGGACACTGCGCTAAGGACCTGAAGGTCGCAGGTTCAAGTCCTGGCTCGGGCACTACTGAGGTACCCTTGAGCAAGGTACCGTCCCACTACAGTGGTCCACGTCTTGGAAGTCGCTTTGGATAAAAGCGTCAGCCAAATGAATAAATGTAAAATGTAAATGTAGAATTGACAGTGTGACAGTGTGTGGTGGTAGATTATGAGTTCAGGAGCCTGATGGCCCGGTAATAAAAACTGTCCTTTAGCCGTGTGGTGCGAGCAGTCATGTTCCTGTAGCGTCTGCCAGACGGTAACCGGGAGAACAGACTGCGTGCTGGGTGGCTGTGGTCTTTGATGATGCGGTGTACTTTTCTCCAGCACCGCTGGTGATAGATGTCCTGAATGGCAAGGTGATGTGTTCTGCAGTCTCCACCACTCTCTGCAGTGTTTTCCGGCTGTGGGCAGTGCTGTTCCCATACCAGACCATTATGCAGTGTGTCATCAAGCTCTCAGTAGTGCTCCTGTAGAAGTTCGTCATGATGCTGGAATTCATGCTGAGCTTTCTCAGCCTCCTCAGGAAGAAGAGGCGCTGGCGAGCTTTCTTGACCACAGTGTCTGCATGCAGTGTCCAGGATATGTCCTCAGTAATGTGCACTCCAAGGAACTTGAAGTTGCTGACTCTTTCCACCACAGCATCACCAATGTGCAGGGGCATGTGTCTCCCCTTTTGTTGCCTCCTGAAATCCACAATCATCTCCTTAGTTTTGCTGACGTTCAGAGCGAGGTTGCTGGCCTGGCACCAGCTGGTCAGAGACCTCACCTCTGTTCTGTAGGCCGTCTCATCATTGTCCGTGATGAGGCCCAGGATGGTCGTGTTGTCTGCACACTTGATGATGACATTGGAGCTGTGCTTCACAGCACAGTCATACGTGAACAGCGAGTACAGGAGGGGGGAGAGCATGCACCCCCCTGTGGTGCACCTGTGTTAAAGGTCAGGGAGGAGGAGATGTGGCCGCCCATCTTCACAACCTGGGGCCTGCCCATCAGGAAGTCGAAAACCCAGCTGCAGATCGAGATCTTCAGTTTGAAGTCACCGAGCTTGCTGATGAGCTTTGAGGGGATGATGGTGTTGAATGCTTTGCTGTAGTCCATGAATAGCATTCTCACATAAGTGTTCCCCTTGTCCAGGTGGGTGAGCGCAGTGTGTGTTGCCAAGGCAATTGCATCCTCTGTGGCTCTGTTTGGTCTGTAAGCAAACTGCAGAGGGTCCAAGGTGTCAGGAAGGGAGGAGCAGATTAAGGTTTTGACTAACCGCTCAAAGCACTTCATGATGACTGATGTTAGTGCAACAGGACAGAAGTCATTCAGTTCTGAGGTCACCTGTTTCTTTGGAACAGGTATGATGATGGATGCTTTAAAGGAGGTGGGGATGACAGACAGTTTTAAGGAAAGGTTGAAGATGCTGGTAAACACCTCAGCCAGTTGGTCAGCACACTCCCTGAGAACACGTCCTGGGATGCCGTCTGGCCCCGGGGCTTTGTGGGGGTTGATTCTTCTGAAGGACTGTCTCACATCAACCGTTTCCAGGGTCAGTGTGCCAGCTTCTCCATCTACGTGTGGGCACTCAGCAGGTGCTGTGTTGGCTGCATCAAACCGAGCGTAGAAGGTGTTGAGTTCGTCAGGCAGTGATGCAGTGGGCTGGATGACCTTGTTTTTCCCTTTGTAGTCTGTGATGCTCCTTAGGCCACACCACATACTCCTAGGGTCAGAGCTGTAATACCTGGACTCCACCTTGTGTCTGTAGCCCTCTTGGCTGCTCTTATGGCTTCATATCTGGCTGCTTTGTAGGCATCAGGATCCCCTGAGTTAAAGGCAGCATTTCGCACTTTGAGCTTAGCGCGAATCTCTCCATTGACCCAGGGTTTCTGATTAGCAAAGGTGCAGATGGTAGTTGTGGGTACAACGTCCTCGATGCACTTGCTGATGTAGCCTGTGACAGAGTCTGAGTATTCACTGATATTTCCATGAGCTGCATCTTCAAACATCTGCCAGTTGGTAGTTTCAAAGCAGTCCTGTAGAACCTCCATGGCCTCGCTGTCCCACCTGTTATTGACCCTGCTAACTGGCTTCTTTTGTTTCAGCTTCTGCCTGTACGCAGAGAGTAGCAGGATGGAGCAGTGGTCAAACGCCGGGCAGGGGGGGCTTTGTAACAGTCTTTAAATGGGATGTAACAGTGATCCAGAGTGTGATCTCCCCTGCTGGGAAAGGTGATATGCTGGATGTGGTGATATCGCTTATAGATGAATGACGATTCTTGATGCAGTGCCCCTGACTGAGCGGAAATCATGGTTGTTCGGCTTAGGCTTGCACCCTTGTTTTTTACGCACTGAAATTCCTTCCGATTCCTTTAATCGTTTAAATATGTTGTGCACTGTTGAAGGTGAAATATCCAAATCTCACTTTGACAGACCTTTCTTGAATGCTGCTCTTGTACCAAAACATAATTTCAATCACCTGTTGACATCATCTGTTTCAAATCACATCATTATTTAACCAATTTATCTAATTTCTAGCCCTGAATTGCTCCTTTCCCAACTTTTTTTGGAACGTGTTGCAGTTGTTAATGACCGGAAAGGATGTATATTTACAAATAAAGTTGACCAGACAAAACATGACATTTTTGTTCATATTGTCTGCAATGAAATGAAAAAGTAAAAGTAAATTTCACTACTTTCTTTTTTTATTTACATTTTCCATACTTTCCCAACTTTTTTTGATTTGGGGTTGTAAGATTAAAAAAAAAAAAAAAATTTCATTCAGCATAATGAGGAACATAAGAAAAATCTAACAACTGGTAAAAAAATAACAGATATAACATAGTAGGCTTATAACCAATCAGCTCCTTTCAACTGCTGTTGTTGACATCACTGGTTGTTAAAGTTTTTCAAAATGTTTATTTTTAAATGAGAAATGTAATTGGACACTGCTCAAGTAATACTGACAATTTATGCAAGCGTCATGCTCAGAAATGCATATTTTATTGTAATTAATTAACATGATGTTAATATAATATCATACAACTTGCCCCTAGGAGCAGGTGAGAAACAATATATGGAGCAGAAGGAGAAAGGGTCAGACACCCCAGCCAAGATCCACCTGAAGGGGGCACTGCTGCAGACATATGTACTGAGTATCCTGATCCGCTTGGTCATGGAGGTTATCTTTATTGTAATCCAGTACATGATATATGGGGTCTTCCTGGATGCCCTTTACCACTGCAATGCCTGGCCCTGCCCCAACCCAGTCAATTGTTACATGTCGCGGCCAACGGAGAAGAATGTCTTCATTGTATTCATGCTGGTGGTGGCGGCTGTGTCTCTGTTCCTTAGTGTCCTGGAGCTGTACCACCTGGGATGGAAGCAGTGCAAGCATTACTTTAGGAAATATGCAGAGAGCCGAGTTGTCAAGAGCAATGGCGATGCCAAAGATAAAAATGGCAAGGCTGTTTCTACAGCAAATGCTGCTATGGTAGCCATTAGCATGGACCTTCCAGATACCCCTCAGTCACGTCCTTCACTGACCTGCACTCCACCTCCAGATTTCAACCAGTGCCTTGCAACTTCAGGAGGTGGGCTCACATCACCTCCACGGCTTCATCACCATCATCTTCACCCCATCCACTCGAGCTACCAACCCTTTACCAACCACTTAGCCCACCAGCAGAACTCAGCCAACCTGGCCACTGAGCGCCATCATCATAGCCATGATAATCTGGAGACAGGTGAGGACTTTCTGCAGATGAACTATGGGCATCCATCAGCTGCAGTGCCCTGTGGCCACAACCTGGCTGAAGCATCGCCCAGTGCTCCTTCCACCCCTACATCCAACGGCAGCTTCATCAGAGACAAACGCCGCTTCAGTAAGACTAGCGGCACCAGCAGCAGCAGAGTTCGTCCAGACGACCTAGCTGTGTGACATCCTGGTGTCTGGAGGCATGCAGACATTCAAATGTGGGATTATTAGTGTGTATGGCTTTGCTGGTACTAGCAGTGGGTTGAGATTTTTAGGCATCTTCTCTCAAGTTACATAAAGAGTGTCTTAATCAAAGAGAATCTGTATTAGAGCACCTTATTTGGTTTCATTGAAACTGTCATACAGGGATAAGGGTGGATCTCTTGCAAGGCTGATCTAGAGAGTGTACCTAGAGAAAAAGAGGATGATTGGATGGATTGATGAATGGATGGATGTATGCATGTGTATGTATGAATGGATAGATCTTTGACATAAGGGGGAAATAGGACAAAACACTGAGCAGATATTAGAAGTTATTATATATGAGGGCTTCTCAACACACTGAATAAACAGATGCCTTGAAATAAAGACACTAATGCACATTGCAACTTTATTCCCTGAAAAAAGTGAATAGTGAACACAACTGCATCATAAACCAAAGGTATTGACTCATGATTTGAATTCAACTCATATCAAAGTCACAGATTTGATGTTGAACTTGAAAGTTAAATCTACACAAAAAAGACATGTGACTTGACTTTTATCACCATGCAACCAGGGAAATTTTGTTGGGTGGACAGGGTAGAAATATGAGTGGGGAAGCAAAGGGCTCAGAACATGTGTTCAAATGAAATTAAATGTGTGGAAGAATGCATGCTGGCTTGCTTAGGACTCTGGACACTTGTTTTAAGGCTTGCCTGTATCAACTCTGGACTTGACTTGAGACTTGCCTGTCTTGAGACAAGACTGAATCTGAGACTTGTTTGCACTGACTTCAGACTTGACTCTGATCTAGCGGGTCAAGACTTGAGACTTACTTGTTACTTGAAACTTTGTAACTTGTTTGCACCTCTACCATTAATATTCTACTCAACAAAGTTACATGATTTTAACAGTCACTTCAGCAAAACCAAAACCATAAACAGCCTAGTATTCTGCATATATGCTAGACTATGTCTGCACATATCAGCCAAAGCACTCTACCCCCCTCATGACACTTTAACAGAGTCAACACTATGAAAAATCACTTCAGATCCCTGGTATCATGGACAAGCAATTATTCAGAGTCATGGATACCAATGATACTGTGAAAAGCAAAGAGACACACTGAAAGTGAGAACATATTGTGGGCAGTGGTGGCCTAGTGGTTAGGACACTGCCTTTGAGACCTGAAGGTCTCATGTTCGAGTCCCAGCCCGGGCACCACTGAGGTACCCTTGAGCAAGGTACCGTCCTGCTACACTGCTCCCCGGGCACTGTTGATAGCTGCCCGCTGCTCCATGTGTGCACGTGTGATGGGTTAAATGCAGAGGTTGCTTTTCATTGTGGTGCTTGAGTGTGTTCACAATGACAAATTTTCACTTCATATTTCTTGCAGAAATTATGTTTGATTAGCTCAGATGGACAGTTGATTTTTTGTGGAGGTGAATTATTGCAGATATTCTGCAGAGAGTTTGGTTGGCATGTGGTAATGGAATCTGGCTGGTGCATCAAATTTCCCACTTGTGGGACTAATAAAGGTTCTCTTATCTTATCTTATCTTCTCTTATCAGTGACAGTTTAACTGAAAAAAGGACAGGCACAGAATTCTAATTGAAGTCAAACAAGGGCAGTATGACAGCTTTCCACTCTCATAGCCATTGGTTTGCTCTAAGAATGCCTGTGCCTAACCACACAATTCACAGATTTATTATCTAACTATGCCACACTTACATTATACACAAAAAGATAAAGAGCTGCATGAATATAAAGCAGTATCACATAGACTTGTTGGCCTATTGGTGGAAATTATTATTGCAAGCACTTAGCAGAAGAGGATTGGTGTACATTTTAGCATCAGGAGCATCTGATTTTTTTTGTCTAATTAATTTTTTTTTTTTCCATCAGACGTAAAACCTTCTGAATGTTGGGCTAAGACTGAACTGCAGCATAGCACCAAACACACACACTCAGCAGTACTGGTGGAACTCTTTGTTCTGTTTATTAAACTTTTTAGCAGGTTGAGCCATTACCCAGTGTCTGGTAAGGAACAACTGCCATCATTGCAACTTGAAGAATTTTTTTCTTCTAAAAAATAACAAATTGTTTTCTCCAACCCTTATATATATTGGACTGTATTAGCTGGTGAGCTTTTGCTTATTTTGCTTGTTTTATAGTCATAAAATAATAAATATCTGGCAATTATGTCTGGTAATAAATGCAGAAGTTTCTAAACGTGTTTAATTTGAAGCCTTTGCTTATTCAGTTACCACCACTATAATAGTTGCATTGTTATGTTAGCTTCAAGCTAGCAGTTGTTTGTAACAACTATAACTTAAACATGGGCATCTGAAGGTTGTAACTTCTAACTAAGCTTGTAGATTTTCAGATAGAATGTTTCATTGCCATGTATGTTGCAGTTTTCCATTGACACTTTTTTTTTCTGTGTCTTGACTACTTTCCTTTATAATGTTTCAGCATATTTTTGTAAAAAAAAAGTTTGTGATTTCTGTAGAAAATAGAACCATTTTTTTTATTTTAACAAATAAATTTTTGAAAAGAAACAGTTGTAATTTAATTATGTCACTTGTTCCTATTGAGTAATATAGACTACTGCATCTGCATACTTATTACTACAGATGTAGCCCCTGTCCACACAGGCATTCAAATCTTGGATAAATTACTGCTCTCTGAGTGACATTGGGATTTAAGTTGCATGTTGTAGTGGTCCTTGATTGACTTCAGTATAATGTCACATTCACACCCGTTTGCTTCTGTTCAACACCGACCTGTAGGCCGGATTGCAATTTTCTGTGTTTACCTGTGGGGTCAAATTATAGCAATATTTTCATTATACTAACTCTTGTAGTACCCTATTAGATCCAAAGGCCCTACAGTAGTACAGTGGCTAAACTTCTATATTTTTTTCAGTAGATTAAACTATACAGAAACCTGGGTTTGGAGACCATTTACGTACATTTACTGTCTCTCTGTGTGTGTTGGGGGTGTCTTTGGTTGGGGCTAAAGATGTGTGTTGAAATCAATCCAGTTTCGGAATGGTTATCTAAAATGTGACAGTGAACAATGAACTACAGTATATTAAATAGTTAAAAATATTTTTTTGTTCAGTGTTTGGTTTTAATTAATTTCAGCACTGCATGGAAGCGGGAAAATACTGACTTTGTAGGCTACTATGTTATGCACCTAGAACAAAATGCTCATTATTTTTGCTTTTCAGTTTTAATGCATTCAGTCATTTCACAAATATTCACACAATACTGCAACCTCTCATTTTCCTGCACAATAGAGGCTACTGCTGTATTTGATTCTAAAATAAAACAGTCCTGCCACTGGTCATACAGACTTGTTGTCATGTGGGTTTTTTTTCTGTAAAAGACAGTCATAAATGTGGTTAATGGCTGAAACCCTTGAAATGTAGTCAGTTTCTAGCGCAACAGGCAGAAAGTAAGCAGACACACAAGCATTGCAATGCATTTTTCATTTTCAAGTTGTAATAAGATGCTACTCCAATGTCATAAACTATTATAGAGTACATTTAAGCATATGTCAGTCCAAGGAGAAAATAAATGAAATCCAATTTTTGAATACAGACAAAAAGCATCCTCCAAGACATCCCCCAGGATAAAAATAGCATACAATCCAATGCTGTTTTTCATCAGTTACTTGACCAAATACTAACCAGCTCAACCAGATAAAGCTGAAGTAGGTAATCTGTTTAAAAATAACTTTGTTACGTTAAATTTGCTCTAACTGTTGATACAGATAATCTGTGAAAATCTATGAGTTCATGTATGGGGGCGGGGTTTGATTTTTGGGAGGCCTCGGGATTACCGTGTGATTTATTGGGAATTGTAACGATGGTTTTAAACAACGACGGTGCATTTAATAGAGCATACACGGTCATCCATGACGAGACAATGGCGTGTTTCCGTACTTTCGGGAGTTGTAGTTTTTTTCTTTAAGCACCTCCGCTTCACATGAGGTTTCTACGTTAAGTTAAACTACATATTCCAGCAAACTCTTTAATTCCGCCGGGTCATGCGTTTTCAAAATAACCACCTGAAGTTTGCCAACAGGAATGAATGTAGCTGTAAGTGTTGAAAAACAGAAGTAAATCTACAGTAACTAACAAGAGACAAGTAAGTAACTGAAAATGTTCTGCCTTTCTGAGTCAGCAACGAGTATTTATTTGATCTCGATCAGTATTCGCTCTGTCCTTTGTGAACAGGAGTAATCCACAGGCTGGTTAAAGAATACCGACTGTTGAAGAGATATCTCACTGATGTAGGAGGCTAGTCATTTAGACAACTTTGCTACTTTGGAACATAGGAATTTCAGACATTTATGCTAACTTTGGAAGTTGGGGATTTCAGACAGCTTTTCTTCTATGGAAGCTTTGAATGACGAACAGTTTTGCTATTTTGTATCTCAGTTTAGTTGAGTTTCATTGATCATATGTATGTTAACGTTGGGTCAACAGTACAATGAAATGTGTTGGACGAGAAGAACCAGTAAACTCAGCA
>JBBPDA010000003.1:3895770-3934754 GCA_037974385.1 Arnoldichthys spilopterus
TGCTTCTACAAGTTTTTTGCGTTCTTTCCCACAGCAACTCTTCCCATGGCTTGCTGTAGCATGAACATTAAACATCTGAGAAACATCTTAAAGATTGGGAAGGATAACAGTTTTTGTTTTGCATACTTTTTGCACTGGCCTGAGCTTGTAGTGGACAGTGTGATGATGTGTTATTGTCACTGGGATGATTATTGTTTAAGTAGTTAAACATGTCCAAGTAGAACATGTTGTTGTCATTATGTTGTATTCTCAAAGCAATTTCATCTTTGAGTTTTAACAGCAGTCAGACAGGTATTTTTTGTAAGATTCACTTTTTTTGTTCCATAAAAGTAACTTTTCTCATCAAATATTTTAAACTGCAGGAATTTATACCTGTATAATTGCAATCACCTTCTTGGTGGCTATGTCATGGCATGGATTTCCATTGACCTGCTAAATGCACCTGAAAATGTTAAAATTCAAATAATTTTATGCTCACGTGAGGTCCTTTTTCAGATGATTCCACAAAATAATATTTGGCAAAATAAAAATGAAAACAATTTTTTCACTTCTAAATCATTATTAAGTGTTTCTGTGTAGATTATTTTTATGTTTCAGAGAGATCTCTCTACGTCTCCTTGTGGGAACAGGCTCTCTCGCACAGGATTTGGCAGGTGCCACAAGAGGCCCATTGCATTGTGTAACTCATTAAATGTTAAGTAAGTCAATTGAATAGAATTCCTTGATACGTGGCTGCATGACCTCGTCGCTTTGATCACCACAGTAGTACCATGGCTACTGTGTTGAATGTTCTTTAATTACAAATTATAACTCAAATGAAAAACACAGACTATTTAAAAATGTGTTTTGTCGACTTCAAAATCACTTTTATTTTGTTTGGAACTGCAATTGAAAAAACCCACTTGTTGTTTTGAAGCATTAAACCAACTCAATAAGAACTAGAAGCTAAAGATTACCCTCCACACAGCAGGGCTAATGCTCTCCTAATTCACAACATTTTTGTCATGTAAATAAATTGAAATGAGCATTCCTTTATTTATTCTTTCATTCATTAATTCATTTTCCAAACCACTAGAGCCAATCCCAGCTGACTACGGTCCCTAGGCAGGGTACACCCAGGACAGGAGGCCAACCCATCACAGGGCAACACATAGACAGACGCATTCCTATCTTGTGGTCAAAAATAAATTTACCAATGTATGACACTTTTTATAACACTCTTTACTAATAAAATATCATTTTGAGGCACATATTTTGGTGTATTTAGGTTGGTGTCAGACAACATAGAATTATAAATTCAATTAGTCATGTTTTGCCTTGAATCACCAGAAGTATTAATAACTTTTACAAAATTACTGTTAACCCAGCTTTTGGGATAATTGTAATCTTTTCGATTGTGCCACTTTTAGCTTTATTGTTCAGTTTATTTTTTTGAAAGTTTTATTTATAGCAGATATAATTTTGCTTACACATTTGTAAAATGATTTAACACATATTCCATAAATAACAGATTAAGACCAATTACAGAGAGAACAACAATAACCAGTGCATAGTGACCACATACACTGCATTAAAACGGAAACTTGATTGGATGGCTGCCCATTATGATATTTATGTTTTCACTTACAGGTATTTTATATTTGTGCCTTGTTCCTTTTTTAAATGCTCAAATAAAATCATTGTTAGCTTTTTGTAATGTTACGCTATTGTTTTGCTGGTGTTTTTTTTCATTACAGCTTGCTCGCAAAGCTCAGAAACTAAAATTGCATGCAATTCCATAACATGTACCGCAAATGCTTCATCATCATTTTATACTTTGATCATATCATCTTGCTTGGACACCAAATGGTATGGATGATTTATTCAGAAAGGTTTGACAAGACAAAGAGGGGGTGGGGGTGGGAGTGGCAGTGAGGGAGTGGGCAAACCTTATCTGCATTCGGTTTCCTGTTTAGTAACACCCAAACCACAGCTAATGATGTGAATGTTTTGCGTGAGTGATCACTTGTGCTGCACTTCTTAATGTATGTGTGTTATATTAAGGGCCCAGCTGAGGTCTCCCCAAGCACGACTCATCCAAACAAAAAGAATGGAAGAGTGCAAAAAGGGAAGACAGCATAGACAGCCCAGAATAAAGAGCTACTTTCGGAAGGTTCAGTGTAGGGCGTGGAAAAGGGGCAGGAAGTTCAGTGTAGCAGTGCTGTGAGATTGCATGGAAATGAAAGGTGAATCAGTGAGATTGTGGACAGCCTTGTAGATGGAAGAGTGCAAAGATGGGTGCTTTGTAAATGTTGCTGTGTTCAGTGGAGCGTGTTTCACCTGAGGGCAGCACTAAAAATGAAACAGATGAACCACACCTCTGGCACAGCATGGCCTGAAGGGAAGTGACCACACACGTAAGCACACGAACCCAAAGTGCCTGCACATTAAAATCTAATCCATTCTTGATTTTGTTATCTTACTCTGTCTTTAAAGCGCCTGCCTGCCTTCTGAAAACATTCATGAGTAAGTCAGCAGCTCTTCCTAAACTCCAGCATAACGATCACTTAGGATTAAGCTGTCATCTCCTAAGTCTGCTGGGCTTGGCCGCTCCAGCCTGGGGTTTGTCAGAGCCTTTTCCCAGCACTGCCAGGCCTGGCACACAGTAAGCAAGCACCTAGAATCTTCATAGTCTGACTCTTACATAGCTATGTCAAAAATGATTCCAAGATACTTAACAGGGTGTGGTTGTATTACTGTGAGTGAAAGTTAAAAATATCTAATTTATAATAATATGTCATATAATTCGTCACAATTAATCACATTACTCATTGAAGTCAATTGCATTTTTCTCAGATTTGGCTCAATTAAAAACCTTTTTTTCTGTTTGAAAGCAGCTTCTTCACAATGTGTTTATTACCTTATTCAATAACATTATTCTCACCTGTGTGAAAGCTCACATGAACATGAACATCATGTGATCCATAGACTGAACCAAGCTTTTTTTCCTCTTGTCCTGTCCCGGTGCATTAGGCAAGCAGTATGAGTGGTCTGGTTGCCTTGTTGTCGGGGCAGGTTTGATCTGCAAAGGAGAAGCACACCTTCCTATTGCTTATTTTGTTTTTTATTAAGATGACCTAACTGTGAACTGAGAGTGGACAAGGAAAACAGAGATGGGGTGGGGGTAGGGCAAACAAACAAACAGAAAAGATACAGAAAAACAATGACAATGATAATAACTATAATACATATCCTTATGTGCAGTACTCGTGGCCCTTTAATCATTTATCAGCCACTGTGTATGTGTGTGTGTATGTGTGTGGGGAAAGGTATTGAACCCAGTTTTGATTTTTATCCTTGAAATCCATTGTCAGCAACAGAACCTGCATGTTCCACTGAGTTTATAGATCATATATCATACAGTTTATTATAACTGCTCTCTTAACCCTTGGTAACCATTGTGTAATCTTGTGAACCAGCCCACATTTCTATACATTGAACGTCATCAATGCAGGACGTTGTACAACAGAAGTAAACATAAGCAGCAGGATGAAAGATCACAGTGATGACCTGCAAGCTTTGGTTCAGTTTGTTTCATCCAAAAACAAGTGTTATTTACAAGATTCATTCTTTTCCATGCTGCTGTTTTTTCCACTTCACACTGTAGAATAACACACCTACTGATGCAGCCTTCTTTTGGTTCCAGCTCAAAACCAACTTTTCAGGTTCTGAACCAATTTATCTTTGGTCAAAGTGCATCTACCCGTTCAAAATTTGGTGGTCAGCCAGAACGAAAACAGTTCCCTGGAAAGAGGTATGTTATTATAGACTTTCACTCTCGTTCTCCTTTATTCAGCATAAGGATTCTTGTTACAGTGGAGGTTCTGTAGGACCGGCTTCCATAGTGGTAAGCCAAGTATGAGAGACTGAGAGTAAACTGCTGGTGGAGGACCTGAGAGACTGGTGTGGACAGCATGGAGAGATCAGTTCAGGAAGGTATAGTAGAGCGAGCTTCATAGGTAAGGAGTAAGATTTTAAACTTAATACGGGATGACACCGGCAGCCAGTGTAACTGAGAGAATGAGGTGATGTGAGCTGAGTCTTTGGTGTGGGTGAGGACTGAATGTGTTGCTTTTGAATAGATTTTGATGGCAAATCAATAAAGAGGGAGTTAAAATAATCGGATTTAGACATGACGAAAGAATGGACCCAGAGTTTCATTATCGTTATCTGTGAGGAAGGAGCAAAGGTGAGCAATATTGTAAAGATGTAAAAATTATATACCGCTCTATCACTTGCAGTGGTCTTTTGTTTGACCTCTTGTATGGAATCCACTGTCAGTGCTGTCAAGACATCATTACATTTTTAACACATAAAAATGTTCGCTTGCCTATTTCATCATGCCCTTGCCTCATATCACATCATGTTGCTGAGTAATCTCAAACAGACTTGCTTCTGCATCTATGACTTATCTCCACTAACAAACAAAAGTGCATTGCCTACCTAACAGCAAAAACAACTAGAATATGTTTTGTACTTTTGCCCACCTTTTTGATAACATTATGTCATACTGTGTTGGAAACCACATAAGCAAGTGAAAAACAGCTCAGCATGTTTTAAGAAAAAGGGTGCAATGACTCAAGCTTCACTAGATAACCAAAGAAGTAAACTTTGGACACCAAACATCCTGACTGATTGACTTCATTTGGGGTAAGAGGAACATTGTGTACATTTGATTCCGAACTATCGCTTTAAGTAATTTGTGGAAGTAAAGGGCAAGTCACAGCCTCTCATGAAAGGAGGAATGTAATCTCCCAGTCTCAGTGTGGTGACATCACCGCAGCTTGCCATGGAAATCCCTGGCTCGACAACAGGCTACCATGGCAACCGGCTCGTCACCCCCCACCCAAAAGTTCAGCAGTAAGTACAGAGAGCTGTGCTTCCACATGGTATGAGGAAAGGCTGAGCAAGTTGTGCGCTCTTCCTCTCTGTTTCTGCTCCAAGCACTTTACTGAGTGCAGCAGATGTCTTTAGGGGTGAAAGGTTTCGTTTAGAAGAATTACAACAGGAACACTTAAGCACCATAGCACTTCTGCATCTGCACCCTGTCAATTGATCCCAACAAGAGGACAGAGAGACTTATAACTGCTCCCATCACATACACATTCACAGCCTTAAAAATTCACATGAACTGGGTGCTCCCATTTAGAAGGTGATGTTCTTTTATGCTGTGACAAAAGAGACAAAACCCTGGTGCTTTGTCCTTATAGTACATCATACAGAAACAACACAAACAAGTAGGGCTACATGTTGAAATTCAATAATACTGTGGCACTGACTAAACTACTTTAATACTGTAGAATATTTATACAAATTTCAGATCATTCATTACTATATTTCAGTACTTACGTAGTCACCTATATTAGTGTCAGTGAGAATGCTTATTCCAAAATCTAGACTACTTATTTGTTGTCTAAATTAAATTCCATATGCTTAGCATTAGCTTGTAATAAAGAGTACTAGGTTGAGATGATACTCTTATTTCATCATTGAAATTGTGTTACTGTTAAATGTTTGCATGTTGTATTAAATACCATTGTAATAAACTAAAAATGCAAACATTAATATACAACCTCAATATAAAAAAAGCTGTGACACTGTGTACAATGTTAATAAAAACATAACAATAATTTGCAGATCTACGTATGTTGAATGCACAATAGAACATAGAAACTTAAAAGTGAGACATATTACTACTGCATGAAAAATATTAGCTCATTTTGAGTTTGATGTCAGCAACATGTCTCAGAAAAGTTAAGATGGGGGAACAAAGGGCTGGAAAGTGGTACTAAAGAGAAACAGCTGGAGGAACATTGTGCAACAATTTATGTTAACTGACAACAGTTTAGCAACATGAATGAGTATAAAAGGAGCATCTTAGAGAAGCAGAGCCTCTCAGGAGTAAAGATGGGTAGAAGTTCACCAATCTGCAACGTACCTATCTATTTACCTGCCTACCTACTTAATGCATCTACAATGTTCCTCAACATAAACTTGTAAAGATCTTTATGATGATAGCCAGCCCTTAACAACCCAAAGTTTTTATTGAGTGTAATGGCTACACTCGAAAAGCCACTGCTTTTAATGTTACGAATGCAGAATCACATACAGTTTGGGCTGTAACATATGTTACATGTATCAGTATCTAACCCTAACACTGCTTCAGTCATGGATATGTTCTAAACTTAAAATGTAAGTAATTTAATTATTATAATACTATTCTGATGGTTTGTGCTTTTCTGTAAGAGCGATTTATTTAAAAAATGAGGAACTGTGGGATATTTAGGAGGCCTGTGTACTAGCAAATTACTTTAATGTAGCTGTGTTTTGCTTGGAAAAAAATGGTCAATGAGAAATACTTGAAAACATAGAAACATGGTACAGATAGAAACATGGTACATACATAAAAGTGGGGCCATTGAAAAGGAAAGAAAGGGCTGAAGTGATAAGTGTAGATTGCCCATAGTAGACATTTATTTTCCCTTAAGCTGGCAGTTATAATGAATCTTAGACAATTAGGGATTAAAATTTGTATAAACATGTATAACCTATAACATCTGCAACCTCTGCTTCATCATGAGGCTCTTTTGTGAGACTGGCCAGGGTGGGGATGACTTGGACTGTTACACCACTGGCCTTGTAGCTCAAGTGTACTTACTAATCAAGCAAACTGCAAACCGCAAACATGTCTTGGCTAATCAGCTGGGCTTAGGCTGAAAGGAAAATTGTATCAGTTTGTTTTCTTACCAAACTATCACTTTAATACTGAGGCTGTTAGAAACACAAGAGGACCTGCATTGAAGAGAGATTCCTGGAAGCAGTGTGTGTAACAGGATTACACTCCTAATCGCCTCTGTGTCCCCTCTGCCACTCAACCTCTGAAAAGACTTCTGACACACTGGAAAGAAAGAGAGTGAATTAGAAAGGAAGAATGACACATTAAGAGAAAAGAGAAGCTGTGTTTTTTTTGGTGGAGTTAGCTGTGTGAATGGATATAGTGCTAAAGTGGTTTGTAGTTTGGTGTGTATATTATACTACTGACCTAATGTATGTGCATATGTACACTTTGTATACAGTGGTGGCCTAGTGGTTAGGACACTGCCTTTGGGACCTGAAGGTTTTAGGTTCAAGTCCTGGTCCGGGTACTAATGGGGTACCCTTACACAAGGTCCCGTCCTGCTACACTGCTCCCTGGATGCTGTTAATAGCTGCCTGCTGCTGCACGTGTGATGGGTTAAATGCAGGGGTCACTTTTTGTTGTGGTGCTTAAGTGTGTTCACAATGACAAATAGTCACTTTTAAATATATTTTTCCCAGTTTTTCCATAGTTACATATTTATTTTCTATATTCACTTTATAATGAAAGCATCTGACCTAAAAATCTAGATGTTTATATCATTACATACTTAGAGGGGCATTCAGGCTTTACTTGCCTCCTATAGGTGTGCAGTGACAGTCTTGAGAAAAGGTTTTTCAGTTTAAAGACAAGAAAAACCCTCTTCAGATAGTGTATCTTGAAGCTTGAAGGAACTTCTGAAAAACTACAAGTGCTCTGGGGTGAATATATGAGGACAGACTGTTTCAATTTTTTTCCCCACAGCCATAGCTGATGTTACTGCTAGGAAGCTGAATATCACATCTGTATTTCCAAGTCTCTACATCAGTGCATTTTTTAATACCCACAGGCAGGATTCCCAAAGGGTAAAATATGGCATGTTTTTGTGATGCGTAAATTGTGAATTCAGCCACATTGATGAGGATAAGGGGTGCATTGTCACACTACAAAATACTGGGTAACATGACAAATAGCAAAATAAACTTTGGGTTTAGACCAGGATGTCCCTTTAATACCATACACAAGCCAATACAACACAAAGAAAATAACGTGTTATTATCATACATAAGTGCTAATTTGCATTCATTTTGTTCATTTTTAGTTATCAAAAGTAAGCTGAAATCTAAAGGATCACATAATAGAATCCAAACCTTTAAGAAAGTTGGGACATTTTGTAAAATGCAATAGAAACAAATATCTGCAATGTGTAAATTTGTGCGGATCATGATTTGGTATGAAAGGAACTTCTTGCTTTGTAAGCAAATCACTTGGTACCAAACCTTGTGAGAAAGTTATCCGTTGGTTCAAAAAGAACTTTTCTCCATGCAGAATAAGAGAAAACATAATTTAGATTTTTCTTCATCCACAGTACATAATATTGTAAAAAGATTCAGGGAATCCAGAGAAATCTCAGTGCCAGTGAGTGACAGCTTTGAGAATTGAGGTGGGTTTTGGTGGGCATTAAGAAGTCTTAAAAGCAAAAGTTTGTACCTTATTCACTATGAGTATAAATGTTCATGGCCCACATTTCATTTCAGTTCATTTCATTTTTTCCAAGCAGATCTTAACCTCACAGATCTTGATCTGTGGATGATCATTAAGAAACTTAATGCTGTCACTCAAGCGTTCCCACCTGTGTGTTGGCCAAACCTATTCAATCAGAAATAACTCCATTCTCTTATAGTTTAAAATTGGCTGTATTCCCCCACCAGGTCTGTGGAGCTCAGGATGGCTGAGGCTTAATGCAATGGATGGTGCCAAAAACTTCAAGAGTTGGAAAACAGGCAGAAGCAATCAATAACTCACTGAATAAGTTCATGTCTTGTCAGCTCCCGGTTATCACTCCTTAAATAGCTGTAATTATTTCCATCTGCCCTGAGCAGTGTTCAGAATCGAACCCTCAGGAGGACCTCCCCTGCTGAAAAAATATCTTTTTTGTTTCCATAACAACCAAGTGTTGATGGTAGCATTAGATAAATCACAGTGGAGCTGGACGCACAGTCTGAACTTTGCTGGGAATGAGAATGGCTCAGGATTTCACTTTTCACTTCAAACTGTCATCTTTCTCTTTTTTCATGGCAAGACGCTCTTCCGTGTTTTTCCACTACTATTCGTCTTCTGTTCGGGTGGTCTCGTTTCTAGAATGTGCATTCTGTGTGCGTCTGATGCTCGACAGACGCAGAGTAGGCATTTCCTGTGTGGCACGGGGAATGAAAGTGCTTATGACCTAATGACCTCTGACCTTGAAAGAAAAAATGGAAGTTTCCATAGAAACAAAATTTTAAAAAATGATTTTTCCTCACTTCTCCTTTTCTCTTTCTTTGAATCTCTCACTCTGTTTTACTCTCTAGCTTTCTCTTGCGTACTTTCTCTCTCTCCCTCTCTCTCTCACTCTCTCTCTCACGTCTCTCTCTTCAAATATTTCCCTCTCTCTCACTTCTCACGTCTCTCTCTTTTTTATTCTCAAACTGCATTTTTACTGCATTACTGTAATTGTGTCCCTTCTCTTACAATTTTCCCCTTTCTTTTCTTTTTCTTCTGCCTGTCTGTTTCTTCTTTCTTTTTCCCCTTTTTGTCTGTCAGTCTGCCTCTCTCTCATTCTCTCATTTACTCTGGTTTTTGAGTGTTCTCTCTTGTTCTCTTTGAGCATAGTGCTGTGCAGCCTGTGGAGTTTCTGTTAGACACAGTGTAAACTGCCACAGCCAGAGCATAGTTTTATCTATGTTAATCTCACGCTCTCCCTCCCTCTAGTTTGCCTCTGTTTCCTTATCTGCTCCCCCTGCTGACATCTCAGTAAAGCGAGTCAGACACAGAGACACTGATGACCAGCGAGTGGACAGGCGGGCAGATGCAGAGCAGACAGGAGGACAGACAAACACACACACACACACACACAGACGTGTGTGCTGCAGCAGGCGGGCGGACAGTGACAGAAAGAGGATGACATGAGAGATGAGAAACATTCAAAATTAATAGATCCAAACTGTTAAATTAATGGAACACCCTCTGGCATTGAAAGCACAGATCACAATTCACATTTTCCTGCTTAGTATGAGAGCGTGAGGTGTGTTATTTGATGATAATTGGGGAAAATGCAGTTATTATTGATTGTGTAGTGTAATTAAATTACATCCTTAAATGTACCTCCCTGTTCTTGGCTTAAACACACTGCTGCATGCACAGTCAGAATTGTTGAGCATTTCTGTTCTTTTCAACTCTCTCACAAAACAGTGTATAATACCACTGGCTCACAAATGGAAACCTGGAGGTTCCTCATACAGGCAGGAATGTCACTTCTACAGCCAAAAAGACAAGTCCTTGGCCAAGATTCCTAATGCTACATTCACCTACTGTTGTTACGTGGCCCTAGACAGCAGTAATTAAATAATATGATCACTTTACATAAAGTAATGCAAGTTTACAACAATATTAGCCAAAAATTAAACCTATCTAACACTCACTGCACTTCAGTTATGGATGATGAGGAAAAAATATGTGGTATTAGTGCATGCGTCGGAATTAATTATGGTGATCTTTATTGGGATTTGTGTGCAAATTCAGTGCATTATTTATTCTTAATAAAAAACTAATACATATCTCTGTACATGGACAAGAAGGAGTCACTTTCTTTATTTTATGACAGACATCCATCATGCTCGTCTGCAGGAAAGAGTGGGGACAGCTGCCAGCTGACGATAAAAGCGGACCCTGCGGAGATGGTTGTTGCGGAGGTCGGGTTGTTGTTCAGGGAGCATTGGTAAATCACTGATTGTGGTTTAAATGACATGGACAGATAATGCAAAACAGTGAGCTGAAGCTAAAAGGCCACTCTGTACGGTCTTGCCAGACCAGACCAAATATGAGATATAAACAGAATGTAGTGCTGGGCAGTACTGATAATTCAAAATCACATTATTCCCTTCATGTATCAGTATCAGCTGATATTTATGTCTGTACTACAGGACCCATATCCTACATTTAACTTATGACTGTTCTGTGATATTTGTGTGAATTTTTGTACCAAAAACAGTTACACTCTGTGACACTGGAGAAGACCATATTTTTGTCTGTAAGAATTGTTCAGTTACTGTGTATGTATCTTGTCATGTTTAGAACAAGTAAAATTTGATGCACTTGAGGGACTAAAGATTAAGCTTTATTAATGTAGAGAGAAATCATACAATGTCCTAACCTCTAGGCCACTACTGCCCACAAAAAAACATGGAGGGCAATCGACAACATCGACAACCCCAGACACTATGGGAGGATTCATCCAGAAAATGTCTAACAGGATTCTAAAGGGTATCAAGCGTAATAGGAAAGATACACGTTTTTTAAGGCTGCATGTTGCAGTGATATTCCCTTGACTGAGGTGCAATGCGAAATGCCTTCAGTGCTTTATAGCTTTATAACACAGCCACAAAATACAATATATTCAAATACACTGAAGCTTCAACTATGGCCGATTAGATTTTAGAATCGTAGGAGATTTCAGAGTTCTAACTTTTAGAACAGGAATTAGCAGCCATAATTTCATACAAACATTAACCATAAAGAAAATGTGTTATTTATTTCATTTTCATGTCTTCATGTTCAAATCCCAGACCGGTACAAGTACCACTGAGGTACCCATGAGCAAGGTACCATCCCCAACCACTAGCAATGTCAGCTGCCCACTGACCCTACATATATGGTATCTCAGTGCTAAGAGAGTCAAAGCTAACAGCGTGAGATAGATGATCGACCCTGCTCAGTGCTGCGGTTCGCTCATCAGTTGACCCTGTCCACCTGTGTGCATGTGCACATTCTGTCATCTTATTACACAAAGTACTTAAACAAACCAGAAACATGCAAAGCTGAGCCATTTTGGTCTCATGTTCTGGCCTCTGGGCATCTGAGGTTTCCTGGTTTTGTGGTTTTTAACTGTCAGTCTTTAAAGCTCCACATCATTTGTTTACGCCAGTGGCCCGGAGACTCCCTGGATGAGCTTAAGATATTACCCTCCTCAGTGTGCTTTTGGTGCTAGTGGTCAAAAACACTTACGCATGTTCAAGCAAACCACCGAAACATGACATACGCAGCACTGCTAAAGAGTGCCCCGGGCTGGCATTCAAATCCAAACAAGGGGCTAATTAAAATAATTAGAGGTTTTGAAGCACGATGAGCGACTCTGGCCTGCAGCCTCTTTTCTTGCTGCAGAAGTTCACTCTTCATTAGAAGCTGTTCAACCTTAAATAGCTGCTTTCCCCCCATGCCCATCTGCATACCTTCTACTCTGCACCTTGAACCTTCTGCTTTTTGCTTTCTTTTACTCATAAGTTTCCTAAATTCTACATTTAAAGTTCAGTAGAGATGTAAACCTTTTAGAAGACCAGCAAGAACAAAAGCATTCTGTAATTTAATATCAATTATTAATCTTACTGGGAGCTCATTAAAAGGAGCAGAGAAATTCTGGTTCTGAAAAAATGGATTCAAACATTTAAACGTTTAGACATCCCACCACGCAAAAATTCACTTCAATGTGTTAATAATTGCCATCTCGACTTTTTGAATAGGACTTAATTACCATGCTAAACGTTTCTCACAGCACAATGTAGTGCTGGATGATTTATTGACTATACCAGTGCACCATGATGATACACAGGTGTGGTGTAACAGTTGGGGAGGTACCTGTGAGCAAGGTACTCTCCCCAATTACTGCTACCTGGGCGCTGCCCATGTTAGTGTTCCACTGCTTCTACATGCATGGTTTAAATGCAGAGGGCACATTTTGCTGTGGTGCACTGTACTGTACTTTGCTGTGGTGTGTTCACAGTCACAAATAATCACTTACCATGATGTTACTTTTCAGTTTTAGCACTATATTAGATAAAAAATAAGTCATATTTATGCGTGAGATAATAGGCACTGTCTAACTAAAGTGTATAATTAGAAACTTTAACAGAGTGTATTTACTAAAGGTTAAACAATTAAACTGTATTAATGTAAACAGGACACAATAGCACAAAATCCAATTTATTGATGTGACACATGAAAATCCTTGTATGTGTTCACTCCACAATTAATTTGACTTTATGGGAATGTAGTAGATTGTGTGAAATTTAATCAAATTCCATACTGACAGCAGATCCCAATATCAAACCGAATCCCATAGCTGCAAATTTTATATCAGATCAAAACTATATAAGATCATTGGCTTAAATAATCTAAGTGGAATCTACTCATGGTGAAATTTCTGATTTACACACCAAATATATACTAAATATTTTGTGATAGGGGCACTTTAAAGCATGTAAATAAAAAAAGCAGAAACACATCACAGGTCCTAGAGAGACAACTAAAGTTTTAACTTCTGACAGTGGTGAGTAATGTTTGTTTACTTGAGCTCAAGCTGTTTCTGCTGTCAATGGGGAGCTACTAAGCTTACAGCCTTGTAGCAAGACATAGGCACTTTAGGACTTCACTTTTAGTAGTATTGTGCATTGTGCAAAAAAAGAAAACAACTATAAATGTTAAATTGTTAACTACAATTAATTATATAGCATTTACTTGTCAGCTAAAATCTTGTGAGCATGTACCCAATAATACACCTCACTTTTCCCCAAAGCTTGACCTGAGCTTCACTGAATCAAAACAAAGATGAAAGAATAATTTAGGCAAACAGCAGACTATGATATTTTATGTATGTGCACAGGATTTCAATGAAGAGAACATCAATAGGCTACGGTGACTGAACTAAGATACATGTCCATAAGTGCTCATACAAAGAAGGCTCTTTTTTAAAGGACCGCTGCTGGCCATAATTTAAGTCCATCAGTGGGGGAAAAATGTGGTCTGAATGTGGGCTATTAGCCTCAGGTCCACTTCTTCTCTCTGTGCAATGTGGGTCACTTGTATTGATGTTGGCGTTACCTGGAAAAAGAGAGAACATTTTTTCATTGAAACATGTTTGATAGAATGGACTGCTTGCAAGGTTTCTGATCACTGGCATTGTTGAGCATTTAACTTCAGATGTTTCAGCCTCAGGAAATCATGGAGCTGTTTGGCATGATCTTATTACATATGATTAAACTCAAAGGCATACTACCATATAGGGGATTATCATTTGCGAATTGTTCAAAAGCTTAGTAGTTTGCAGAAGAAAGGTGGGACATGTAAATTAATTTTATTGGCTTGCTGTTAATAGTCTGAAGCCTTTGTCAGTGAAGAGATGATTAGCATTTTGTTAAACAAACCACTCTGTGATTTTCTTCTATAAAATACTAAATACTAAACAATACTGTATCACAAGGGTAAAAACTGCTGTTGGAACACCAGAAGAATATTCCATTTTTAAAGCATAATTAATATATTTAAACCAATTTTTATCTAGTTACAAACACTTGAAATACAGATAAAATACAGCCTGTTAATATCTCACTTAAATTACTAAAATAATTTGAAAGTACTAAAATTTCTCTAATTGAATACTTTCCCAAATTGTAGTATTCAAAAAGTACTTTTGATTCTTTGTTCAACCCCATTTGATTTAAAATACTGGTACAGGAGTCAATCAAAGCATATTTAAATGGATCAGTATCCACAGGCTGCAGCAGTGTGAACTGTTTTAACATGCAGATTAAACATCTGGAGTGTAACTTTTTACAGTTAACTTTAAATCAGAATGGACCTTATTTGCTTGGTACATGTGTCTGGTCATATTAGGCACAATTAATCATATAGTAATGTTTAAAAGACAAATCCTTTTTTTTCTTCTAATTTTTCAACAAAATTTGATGACTGGGGTTCCCGACGGGCACAACTGTGTGTAACTGTGTACTTACAGTTCCCTGGCGATGCCACCACCATCTGGGTCCTGGAGATCATAACTTGCTTTGCTCTCTCTGGTAGAGTAGGATGGTCCTCTTCTTAACTAACTGCGTGACAGTTGTGATGTGTAACTCTTACACTCTTAATAGTAAGAGTATCGAAGAAAATTGAGAACAAATAGTAAGCCTGTGTTTGTGCATGTTACAGCAACTTGAAATGTGTAAGCAGCACATTGTCACTGCCCAAGAAAAACATGTATCTTACTTTTTTGTCCTTACCTTGTTGGCACAGTGGCTGCCCCCTTTGCATGATGAACAGACCAATAGAAACTGCACCATGCAACAGAGTTCTATTTTATTTTTGTTCAAAGTGTGTTTTCCCAATACTTTATACCTAAAGTAAATAGAAAATGGATGTTGTTCTACAAAAACTTTGCATCTGTAACCAGGACAATGACATTTTGAAATGTATCTGGTTTAAAGAACATGTTCAGTTCAACTTTAAATGCTAAGTAGGCTTCCAGAATTTTCTGGAACTGTGAGAAATGTTCAGAAGTTTCTAGAATTGTCCAAAATTGTCTATAACTTTCTAGAATCTTTTAGAACTTTCTAGAATTTTCTGGGACTGTCCAGAAAAGATTTAAAAATGTGCCTGTTTTGCTACTATAAATACAAAACCTTTTTGGGCTGTAGTTTGTAGTTGAATATTGCCTCTTTTACATAGGCTTTAGACATAAGCAGTTGAAATATAACACATAAAATAGTGTAACATTGTGTTATGCTGATGATATTCATCATACAGCAGGACTTAAGTGTGTGAGACCTTATGCACATACGAAACATAAACTGATTTCATGCTGCATTTTAAAGGAATTGGTACTTTTATATCCAGATTAGATTGTTTATTATTGACTTTAATGTATGTAAGGTGTGGAAAAAAAATTGAAGATTTTATCAGGACTTTGTTTTGGCAGATACCTAATTTTAGGATTCGGATCCAGTCAAATAGGATTAAGAAATCCAGTGATATAAGCTACACTTAGGGCTTCAAAAACTTGGGCAAGACAATGGTCTGGGTCAGAACAGTGTGCAGCTTTGACCTGTACACAGACATAGCAGTGGCCTTTGGTCACCTCTGACCTGCCCTGCACTGACCTCAAATCAGATTAGCATTGCAACTTTCCACTGATGCTTTCTCTTTGCATTTGCTGCTGTAATCTGATCAACACAGTTAACTCAGCCAAACTCTGACTGTAAGAGGCTCTTAACAAGCCAGAAAGTGTGGGGGAATAGTACAAATAAAGACGCCAAACAGCAGATCATGTGACTGCTGTTCAGTTTAAGCTGCTTTGAGGCCACCATTGCCTTGCACTTCCTTTGCTCCAAAACTGGGCCTCCATGTTCAAGATTGCTAATACTCCCTATCTACAGGGCACAGCGTTCTCCGCTCTGCGTTCTCTGGGCTACCTTAGGCTGTCTCTACAACATATGTGTCCCTCCTGAAGTGTTTTCAAGTTTGGCTGTTAGCTGATGTGTTGGCAGACAGCTGTTTCTTTTCAACAGCTGCAACATCTCAGTGCACAGTTTCTCCCAGAACCTATTAATTTAGACTCTCTCCTCTGTGCAGGAATTTCTAAGGAATAATTAGTTTGTAAACTAATTTGAACATTGTCATTAAATATTATTTGCACATTTTACTAATGTCTGTCATGAAACTTGTGCATTGACTAATAAGATTATTTTTTACTAAACTGTCAAGTTGTTAGCTGTGTGTATCTTCCTGTAGCAGAGTAGTTTGTCCATCATAACCTATTTGTATGATTCCCATCTTAAGAGAAGAACCTACACTAAAATATTTTCATGCTTAGTAACTTTTAAAGAAACCACATCAGCCAGTACTCAAAGTTTCAGTACCAGTATCAGAATAGTAAATGTGGTTGTGCATCATCTTTACTTTTTAAAAAGGAAGAAACCTTAGTCTAGAATAAGATGTGGCTTCTGTTGTCACATGATATCCCAGTTAACTTATGTAGCTAGTAATGCACCAATCATGGTTTTTATGGCCAGTTCTGATTTTTTCAGACCCAAATTGCCAAATGGCCAATTTTCCATTAGCCTTATTTTTTTTAACCCATTACTCATATTGTACAGGTTTAACATGTGATATACACTTTCTTACTGTGTTCAGTACTTTTTCTCTATATCTAGAAATTTGATTTTTTTTGGAATCTACATCTGAATTATCTGTTTTTTCTGTTCACAATGAGCAGGACTGTGCTGAAATCAGTGAAAACATTTTACTGGTTTACAGTTTCAAGGTCAAATCTCCTCATTGGAGAGAAGGGGGATAATAAGCTCACTGGCTGGGATTATATAGTGTTCTCCTGGAGCCTGGCAAATCAGCAACTTTTCTTGGGTGGGCTCTTGCTTCAGAACACTTTTTGAGTTGAAGAAAATTACAAGTCCAAGTGTTTTTGTTTTGTTGTTATTTAATCTGAGGAAACAGTTTTCAGGAAAATCTTATTTTTATGTTTTCCCTTAATCTAGACAGAGTCAATGGGTCAGGACATTTTTGGTGGAGCAGATATAATAAAAGACAATGTAATTTTTGGTGACATCAATTTCTAATGCTTGCTAGCTACAGTGCTGTGTATTTGTCCCTGTATTTTTGTTCATCACACAAATTTACGTCTTTGCAAAATGTAATTTAAGACAGGTAGAACACAAGGAAACAAAATCACATCTTTTAAATGGTCATTTTAGTAATTCATGGAAAACATTCCACAATACCTGTATTCCCTTTTGAAAAGGTATTTGCTTCTAAACTTATGTCTCTTTTAGGGCTTTCAGGCATGGACTTCCTGCTTAAGATCAAGATTCAGTATTATTTATTCAATAAAATACATAGTTACACATAATTTGTTCCTAAGACTGTGCAAGTTCAAACAGAAGTTACCAACTACATTAAACGAAAAGGACCAACAAAGCTAAAACAAGATAAGTGTAAAGTAATAACAAAAATATAAAGAAAAAATATAATTCCATTAAAATAGACTGTTATTATGTAAACAATAACATATAGTATAACTATAAATGGTAAAGTGCAGAGTGACATATTGTTGAGTGTTGACGGGATATGGAAACATCACATGTCGGTGGATCGTCAGAATTTCTTATGACTTGACTTGGGACTTGCTTGACCTGACAAATGCCTTGACTTCTTGACCTATAGCAAGGACTTCACTCAGTTCATTCTCATCACAGTAAGACTTGACACTTGTATACTGACCTACTCTTTTGGTAAATGTGAGATAAGCTTTTATGCTCTTTTTGGTTTTTGCACCTTTCAAGTCTCCCATTTTGCCTGGTGTCTTTCTAATAGTGGAATCATGAATGTTGACTTTAACTGAAGGGAATGAGATGATTTTTGTGTGGGTTCTTTTGTAGCTTCCTGGATGAGTCATAACATTTAAATGTCACATCTAAATGTGACAGTGACACATTTAAAAATACTAATGAAATTATGAGCACAGTGTTCATACTAATGATTTTCATGGTAGTCTCAAAAAGAGACATTCAACTGTTGCAATATTTAGATCAGACCTGTTTTGTCAGTGTTTTTCAGAATGTTGCTTTGTACCAGCTAGTTTATAAAGTGTTTTACAACATCTTCAGGTTTTGAACTTTACATAGTCCTGGGGTCACACTCTTCTTCACAATTCGACCAAACCAGCTGCAGTGTGAAAAATCCTTTTATAAAACATTATGTTACAGTGTGAAGTGATTGAGGCATAAGCAGCTAGTGCTCAGTGTTAGTGTGAAAATAAATTTATTTTTACCATATATAACAGCACATATAGAATGCTTCTCAACCAATCCAATTGTGCCATTGGACAATGTGTATAAATTGTTAGGCTTACTGCAGGTATGAAACACACACTCAGAGACACACACACCCATGCTCATAGGGTAATACTTTAATGAATGTCAGCAGTGTCAGCTCTTTCATTAGTGCGTTAAGACAGAGCTGCTGCTGTACAGAAAGAGTCTCCTGCTCTGCTAAGCCACTTAAAGCTGATCATCATGCTGTGCCACGCAGTCACAAAGAAAGAGATGAACACACACACACACACATACACACACACTCTCTCTCTCTCTGTCTCTCTTTCTCTCACTCCCTCTCACTCCATAACTTATTTACATTCACACACACACACACACACACACACACACACACACACACACACACACACACACACACACACACTCAGATTACACTAAAGCTCATGTTCTTATCACTTCCGTCCTCATCTCCATCTTCCACACTCCACCTGCTGTGTTCTGCTGCCGTGTGTCAGTTTTCTCTCTCTCATTCACACTCTTCTACTGCCTGTTCTTTCTGTCTGTTTCTCACTCTCTGTCTCTGTCTGTCTCTTTCTCTGTCTCTTTTTCTTCTGTGACTCTGTCTCTCTTTGACAGACAGTTATATCTCTTTCTCTCTCTCTGTGTGTCTCCCTCTCTCTCCCCTTTTCTCTTTCTCTCTCACTTTCTATCTCTCTCTCTTCTGTCTGTCTGTCTGTCTGTCTGTCTCTCTCTCTCTCTCTTGCTCCTCTTCTTCTCTTTCTGTCTTCATGCGTTGTATCGTAAAAATTTCAGTCACACTTAGTCTGAGTGGAGTTTGACTTATTTAGCATTTCTGTTTGTCTGCCTGGGCTCTAATCGGGCTGCTACATCTCTGCCTGTCACTCCACCTCACTTAACTCCTTTACCTGCCCCTCCCTCTCTCTTATTGCTTGCTCTCATTCTTTCTCTCTTATATAATTCTTTCAGGTACATGGTAAACCTAAGGTTGTCAGAAGAAATTTAGGACCCTTTCTTTGTTACTCAGTGTCTATTCATTATTGCTCTAATGCTATGAAAATATATATTACACCCCAAATTATGCAAAGCAATATCAGATGTGAAATGGGCTTTAAATACAGTCTCATCTCCCTGCCTACCTCTCTTTATATTCTGTCTGTTCTTTGTGTCTAGACTTTTTATTAATATCACTTTGATTGCACGGCCCACTGCGCCAGTCTGAGCCAGAAAATACGACGTAGAACTGGAGCATATTTCATAAAGCTGGGTTACTCAATAAAGCTGGATAATGCATGCTAAAAGTCAGGTTTAAGACAGGCTTAAGTTTATGAGGATGAAACTCTTCACTTCTGCCTGTTCTCTTCTTCAAGTAGCATGAAGCTGAAATGGGCTCCTTTTTGACTAGCTTGCAGGCGCCAGAATGCATAGGACTTTTTTCTGCAAATTTTGGAATTTTTTATATAATGTTATAAAAACAAGAATGTGTGATTTATTAACTCTCAAAGTTTTATTAAACTGATAGGATTTAAAAGATTTCCAGTGTTTTCACTGATGAACTAAATTGTATGTTGTAAATATTAACAAATTTAAATTAGACTTTGAAATGAGGTTTCTTATCTGCTACATCATTTAAAATGGAATGGAAAATTCTAATAAGAAGCTGGTGAATAAGTGGTCTTGTGGGGCCAGGTGTGATCTCATACAAAGAATATGTGTCTGGGGACAAGCTGTTAAATCTGTATTGAACATCACAATAATTTTTACTAATTGTGTCACAGTTGTTTAAATACTTTGTATTATTATTATTTTTTGCAGATTTCTAAAAAACACCATCTTTACCTCATGTTATTTTCCAAAATGAAAGTTTAAAAGTTGCTCATTGATTTAACTTTGCCCAATGTCAGATCTGACACTGAATGATCCTGAATCACTTTATTGTCATTAATTCAGGAGCAGTTAGACTTTACCAAGCCTGATCAGTTACTTAAAGTTTAAAACTGTTTAAAGCTGATGGTCTTGGTCATATGACCATGACAGAGGATTATGATTAAGTAGCATGACATGTCCTGAACAAAGCTACCAATACTTTCCACATCACCTTTACTTGTATTTAACTAAATTGCTGCAACTGTGAACGATAAGGATCACAAACAACCACTGTTAACCTGTTGTCAAAAACATTTATAGCTAGAGCATAGTCTAGTTTAACAAAAGTATTTTTCCCTCACAATTGGACATATTCATTTTTAACTACATGCAATGCATTCTGCTCATGAACAGCACATCTATTTGTTTGCTAGGAGATTTTTGAGCGAACTTTTCAACCATACATCCATAGGCTGCACAACAGGTTTGTTGTTTATTGTTTGTCAGTGTTGTACCAAGCACCATCAACCCTATTATTTGACATATGCCTTCATGGGGCATTGGATTTTCTTACAAATGTCACGCTCAGTTTGTTCTCACCCTAATAAATCTATTCCAGTTTTTAGCCCAGAGCTTCTCATGAGGTATCAACCTGTTAGCTGCTATGTAACACTAGCTATCCAACAAAACAAAGATTCATATTTCATTTCATTTCTTTTCATAAACCAAACATTCGCTACAGTAGGCTGACCTGCTAACAGGCTAATAGCTAACATACTAATCAGTTTCCCTCAAAAATATTCAGCAAGAAGCTTTTAGTTTTAATGTTTAGTGATATAACTATAAAACAACAGCATAGAGTGTGAAAATGTAGAACTAGTGGAAATTAGCATTGTACTAGTGATGTTAATCGAAGGAAGAATGGCTTAATTACATTGAACATTGCTGTATTTGACTGACTGTTTTCACATCTCTAATTGACTTGTCAGTGTGCCAATGTTCCTGCTACCAGGGACCTAATCTGTGCCTGAATTTGCTTTCATAATGTAGCTACTGATTCACAAACTATGGAGATCTTAGGCAAATCCAGACACAGCCATGTATGTCCCCAAATTTTTAAAATCAATCAATTTCCTGAATATATTGTATATACATGTTTTGGGTTTTGTATATGTGTGTGTAAAATTACACATGCCATTGTATGGGACAGTGTGTGTGAATGTGTTAAATCCCCTTTTTCATTTTTAAAGGCAGAAGTTTTTTCTTTCCTGGCTGGAAGATGATGTTGCAGTCCTCCATCATTTGTCTCCAGGGCAAGCTGCCTTCATATGCAGCCTCTCTTTTTTTTTACTTACCTCTGTGTGATTTGCATGCGCAACTTTGCCTGAACGCAGCTTCGCCTGAACGCAGCTTCGGCAATATTGCGACGCATTTCATGCACCACAGAGCATGTAAGCTTGCAGCAGAGACTGTAAAAAAGGCCTTTTAGTTCAGAGCTTTTATTCACCAAGAGCTTCAGATCCTGTTCATGGTGTCACCTTCACAACTGTCCTGCAGTGTTGCCATCAATATCTGCCTGTAGTGTCAGTTTTAACCAACCAGATATTACAGCCAGGCCTGGCGATAAAAATATTCCCAATTTTCAACTAATACCATATTTGTTTACATTAAGTTAAGAGAAATTTTATTATGGTTATAACTTGATGAAAAGTTGTACATCCAGTCTTGTTTTGTGGAAAGACAAGAACAGTTTAGTCATGGTTTTGTCATTTCATATCAAAACAAACAGAAAAATATCACATTCAGACTCAAACCTGTCTATACACAATGATAGCCAAATGGCAACTATTTAACTTCTTAGAAGCTTTTACTAAATGTAGGAACATCTGTTTGCATTGCTTTAATAAATAAGTAAGTTTTATATAAATATATACAGCACATTTATACACAGTTTATACTGACTGAAGTGCTGTACACAGTGCAATCAAAACAATAACAACAAAAAAACAGTTTGTGGACCATGTTTGTGAATTCCTGTGTTGTTCTGCTGCTGCTGAAAGTGTCTGTATAACAAGACTGAAGATATATTGTACCTATGGTTCTGAGTGAGAACAATTAGATAATGTAAACTCAATGTATAACAAAATGACAATAACATTAGTGGTTGGTTTCCCAGATGGGTATTAAGCCTAGTCATTTTTAAAGCTAAGTACTGTCACAAGAAGATCCCGCTGTCTTCATCCTCTCACTTCAGTGTCACTCCCTGATAAACCCCCTGTGGCTCCATCTCTGTGTATCTACTGCTGTCAAAATCACATGCTTCTCTTCATCCTCTGTATCATTTATTGTTCTCTCCTGTCAGAATGAAATAGAAGGTTTGGGTGATTTTGCTTAGATTTGTGATGTTGAAGGTAGTGTCTGAAAGTTTTGTGCTTAATCAGTAGCGTTCAGAGAAGTACATTTGGAAACATGTATATGTATTATAGCTATTATATGAAATCTCAAATTTGGATAATTTGTAAATTTGTCACATCTTGGAGGGACATGAACCTAGCTCATTATGACGTATTTGTAAAGGAGACAATAATACATAATAATAATAATGCAAAAATCTAGCCAATATTGTGTTACTTAAAGGACACAAAATTTTACATGCTGCATCATTACCATACTCACTGGAAGCACATCAGTTTTTTGTGAACTTTGTGAAAAGCTAAAATTTGTACATTTCATATTGTCACCATGCATACGCTCATCTTTTAATATTCCATTTGGCTCACAAAGCCAAAATTCATCAGCCAATATGACAAGCTGTTTTATTTCTATAGCCCAATGTGACATTGTCATAAAGCAGCTTTACAGAATCTGGGTGTGAGCCCCCAATGAGCAAGCCAAAGGCAACAGAGGCAACAAATAACTTCCTAAGCTGTAGGAAGAAACTTCATAGGAACCATTTCTCAGAAGGGGAACCCATCCTTCTCGGCTTGTGCCATTATCTTGTGATGTAAAGGTTCAATCATCATAATATTTTACCACATTCATTGTAAGTAAATGTTGTAAAAAATTGTACATGTGGGACACTGCAACTGAAACATTTTAATACATCAAAAATTGTTTAAACCTACTTTTTAAAAAAAAATTATATTCTGAACTCTAATAAAGTATGCCCAGTGTAAAAATATTCTATATTTTTATTATATGTGTGTGAACTGGGCATTAGTGAGGGAACAATGTTGAGCTTTCAGATGAGCTAAAGCTAAAGATCACAGTCATAACATTATGCATTCCAGGGCAGACTCATTGTCTTTTACACAAGATCTTTCGTCCTCCTGTTAATGATGTGCCTGCATGCTGAGGTATCACTGGAAGCTATTACTGTTTATCTGTAATAGTTTTACTGATAAAAAGTGTAAGCAAATCTGATGTACAGCTCCACTGACTGTGTATTGTTATGCTTAGTCTGGAAATGTAATTACCTGCTTCAGGAGCTGATGGAAGTGGCAAGCTGGAAATGTGAAAAGGGTTCATTATATGTCATCATTGTAGTATAAAGTCTGTCTAATGATTATTTTTAAAGAGTTATCTACTGCCATTGTGCGTCCTTATGTTAAAGTTAACATTGACCAGAATCCATGTTTTGCTACTGAACTGTGATGATTTGCAGAGTAAAACACAGTTATTTTAAGCTTGCTAGTGAATAGTCATATAATGAAAAGATGCTTTAGACATAAACACAAGTCATTGTATTTTGATGGAAGGTAAAAAATAAGAAAGAAAGATGTTGTTTAAATGATATAATGAATGAGGCTTAATATGTACAGACATAAAATAACACATAAATACCTAAATAGGGATAAAGTGCTGATGTCACACAGAGTGAAAAGTGTGGGCTGTAATATTATTCCAAAGACAGAAAACCACTGGATGTAACAGTGTTATCTGTCACCTGTGCTGAATAGAATGATCATTATAAGCATAATTAAATATAAATAATTGTAAACAATGTCTTTGCCACATGTGATCCTTACTCTATAGCTTGCCTTTCTCCTGATGGTAATATAATAAAAAAACTTTTATTCTTAAAAACTTTTAATCTAAATAAAATAGTCTTCATTTGAGTTAAACCAAAATATTGCAAAACTTGGCACCATCTTTCTGGACTCTAGATCTCATATTCATGTTTCCCAGAATTCTTTGCCAGATTGCAAATCTGTGTTTTAATTTGTGTATTGACTGTATCTGTGTATTTATGTGGTTAATTAGCTGTTGAGTTTCTGCTTGTGTAGCTTATAATGAAGAGTTCTTAATGCAAAAAAAACTAATCATAGATTGATGACTGATTGTACAAACTAAATGGACAAATAAAGACAGCAATAAATGAAAGATATAAATGATAATTTTATAAATATTAACACTTATTTATTGTGATGTTGATGTGCTATTCACTAACATCAGTTATTAGCTCAGAGCCACTGTGTGGTATCTGATTTAATATACCAAGTTCTTGAAAATGCTGTCGCTTATTATAAACAGCATTTTTCAAAAGCTACATTGCCTCAGACATTCAATGGACAGTGCACAGGACTGGGAGTCTTAAGGACCAATGTGAGTGTGAGTTGTAATATTTCTGTAAGTTTGTGTTTGGTTTCAAGGCCACTTGGTGTAACTGCGAGTAGCCACTTAAGCGTAATATGGGTTCTTGAACTTGGTAGCACTCACACTGCCATGGTGGCGTAATAGAAAAGGGAGATGTTTGATGGGAAATTAATAAGCGTTTGGACAGAGGCGAAGGTGCACTGCATGTGGCTCCTGAGGCGAGCGGCAGCATCTGTGAGCCCGCGTGCAGTGGTCCCAATTGCCATGGCAACCATTACCCAGCTACACTGATGAAAGCGTGTCTCCTGCAGACTCGACCATGGGCCCTCATTACCTCACTGTGTGTGTCTGACACCTGCAGTGTGTGTGTATGTGTGAGGCAGGAAAGAAAACACACAAGATGCGAATTAGGTTTTTAAAGGTGAAAGAGTAGAATGGCCATTCTGTTAGGGTGTTTTTATAGTCCTCCAGCTCCAGCTCTTGCTTATTTACTCTTCCATTTTGTTTATTATTACTCTATGTGTATACATATCTCTCACTTCTTTCAATAATTTGTCGCCCAGCCATTAGAGAGGTGGGTGAAAGTGCGCCTGGGCATTTTCATGTCTTCACACACAATTAGTGACGGCATCAGGGCCTTATATAGAATATCTCCCAGCTCCTGTTCATGCTCGCACACCGGCCATGAGATTTCATCAGCCATCCCTTCTAAACATCCTGCAAGTCTTTTCTCTGGCTCCTTTTTAATTTTTTTGGCAGTGTCTTGGGATCACCATGTTTCCAATTTCGCCATAAGACATTGCTTTAATGCCAACAAACTATTTGGAAAATATGCCAGAAAGAAGCCTTTCTTATTTCATTCATAAGCAACAGCACTAAGAGTCTGAAAGAGACCTCAGCACATTTAACTGGGACAGGATACTGTGGTCAGACAAAACAAAAATTACTGTACGTAATACTGTACGTTTTCAAGAAAACACTATGTGATTTTAAATAAAAATCTGGCTCCCTCTGCCAAGGAGTGTAACCTTGGTCATAGTAAGATCTTTAAGCAGGACAATGATCCAAAGAACACATCAAAATCCTCTCAAAATGGTTAAAGAAACATAATGGAATGGTTAAATTTCCTAACATAATGGATTTGTAAAATTTCCTTTTTCTGTGTTCTAAGGTCTTATAAAACATTACATGACTCAGTGCGGTTCTGTTGACAAAAGGGGTTGCACAAAAAACTAAAAGACGGGGTGCCTATAATTACAAAACACTATTTTCCAAATAACATTTAGTTTGTGATGACCTATTAATTCTTTCTTGTGCTAGTATGTTAATATGGACATTATTATCTGTGGTAATTAATCAGATGCCTAGATGTAGCAGGTATAGGTCAGTTATAAAAATGTTCCTAATATGCTCTTAGAAATTCAATTTACATATTAAAGAGTCCATATACTACATTTTATTTTCTTAAATTTCTTCTCTATAGTGGTACACTTATTTTGTCTACCAAAATCAGTCATCCAAAAACAGATAAGATAAGATAAGAGAACCTTTATTAGTCCCACAAGTGGGAAATTTGCAAGTGAATTTGCAGAAATGTGATTCATTTTTACATTTTTCTTTTAATACATTCTGACATTTCTTTGTTTTTTGTTGCTTTTTTAACTGTGTCTTTAAGACAGATACATATGTAGAAGAGCTCTATAATGATTGGCTGTTCCATACTATGCCTCATTCAAAAAGCAATGTAATGCAAAAGTAATGACCAAAACACTCTTTATCATTTCAACCCTAATGGGTTGGGACTAAACAACTGCAGGCTGAACTGACAGATATATGCAAATCCTGTGGGTTTTGCTGACATCACAAAACCAGGAAATTTAAAACAGGTTGGTTTTGCATTAATTTTCACATATGTATCATATAGACTGGAAAAGGAATTGGCATGTTTTGAAACTTAAACTGTTTACATCCAAAATCTTAAAATGAATAGTTTATATTGAGAGAACAGTAGAAATAGAACAGCTGTCAAAATGCAAAATGTAAAAAATTATTATCATTCATTTATTACAACAGCAACTGCAGTGCAAATTATTTCTTTGATAGGCATTAATTTATTAGCCACAGTAGCTCATTTAGGAGGTGGATTTTGATTTCATATGTTTCATAATGTTGTGCTCAACTCCAGTGCCACAAACTGTTTTGTGGCACTTTTTGGTTTTCTTGCTTACATTCAGATTCAAATCGTCAGCTAATTATCAGGGTCCTCAGTTCTGAGCTGAATTGGGTTTGAGCAGATAAAACAATTGTGCAGAACACTGGAGCCATGTACCTCTGAGACAGAGGAAAAAAAAAACATTGATTACACATTGTTTTAAGTTGCTGCGATTGCCAGAAATGACAAAAGCAGTAATCCAATGTTAATTATTTCTTATTTTCTAAATTCTGTGGAAAGTGTGGATATTCTACTTTTAAATTGCCCCTCATTTGTATTTGCCCGTGGATGGGAGATGTTATATGATGCACGGTAAACCTCAATGTTGAAATTCATTAACTAGTTTGTGTGAATAAAACTAATAATTAACAGTCATAGTAAAATAAACATATTCTAGTGAGGTCCACAAATTCTTAATTTTGAGTTTATGAAACTGATGAATTGTGGTTTATTGCAATCCTGTTTGCAGTTTTAAGTAAAACGAACTGCTAGTGTAAGATTTACTGAATTGTAAAAAATGAATTGGGGTTTTGAAAAATTAACTTACCTCACTGCCTTTCAATCACTAACCTTCAACTAGTAAGTTTTATGACAAACATATAATGTTTTAAAAATATTTTATGCTAACTTTCTTTGAGAATTTCAGTTAAGTGTAGCTTTAAGGAAGAAACGAAACATAGTTTTAATAGTTTGGTGCTTGAATGATTTGAAGGATATGCTAAATAGTAAGCTAGCTGGGAAAGCTGAGATTCTTAGCATTCTTTGCAGTTTGTTGGTTTCTGTTAATTAGCTTGAGTTTTTACTTTATTTTTCCTTATTTATCATGTATTGTCATCTAAAGTCAATTCTTTGTCATAATACTTCATCTTTATGCTAAAGGTGACGTCTGGATAGGGAGTGGTGGCCTAGCGGTTAGGACATTGCGCTGGGGACCTGAAGGTCACAGATTGAAGTCCCGGCTCAGGCACTACTGAGGTACCCTTGAGCAAGGTACCGTCCCACTACTCAGCTCCACGGCTTGGAAGTCGCTTTGGATAAAAGCGTCAGCCAAATATGTAAATGGATACATTTTACTGTTATGATTATATTTATCATGATTCTGGTTGGTGTTGTAGTTCACCAGTCCAGCCTGTTTTAGAAATGTAAATGTAAAAGTATTGGTTGTAGTCTCTGATCAGCTTTTAATTGATCTGACAAACACAAAACCTGTAGTTTCTCCTTTTTTTTGTTGGTAAGACCCTGTTTGTTTTCTTGAAAGTGGACACAGTGTTCTACAATACATAATATTCATATTGCTGTAATCAGCCCAGTGTTTACAATAAAACACAGATGTTAATTTTTAATAATAGCATTTAATTCATTACATGTGTCTGTTGAGTTAATGGTACTCAGTCAGGCTATAGAATACATATTTCAAGTTGCATCACTAAAGATATTTGTGTTATATTTCTTGATTTTTTAATAATTGCACAATAAAAATGTACAAACTTTTGAATGTAGAATTTATAAAACTTCACATTTATATTTTTGCTGTTTTTATTATTTCTTGACTTGAAAAAATCTGATCAAACTGAACAAGTCAGAAATGCTGACTCAGAGCTGTTGGTACATAATGCAAATGTTATTCATTATGTTACGTGGAAGCCGTTCTGCACTTGACCTTTGACTTTTAAGGTTTTACAGGTTTACTCTTTAACAGTCCCCACTTTGTAAAAATGTCACTTAAAGTTCAGTATCTCTGAGCCTGTCACTGGTGTTCCGCTTTTGTAGCTGGGAGCTGTTTGCAGTGTGTCTGAAAGGAGAAATGGTTTCACGCTGGAGATGTTTTATAGCAGGAGGGTGTGATGGAGAAATTTATGGTGTGCTGGGGCACATGGATCTTTATGGGTGACAGAACAAGTGTGGATGTGACAAAGAGCTTGGAGCTGCTGCAGACTGATGGGTAGGAGGAAATAACACTGGGTACAGGTAACTGGCTTTATAGCTTCAGTCAGGAAGCATTCAACATAGTCAGCTTCTGGTAGACTATAGATACACACACACACACACACACACAAACACACACACATACATATATATGTATAGACCCGTCAGCTTGGTTTAAAAGGTTTACAGTTCTTGTAGTAAAGATATGTGTCAGAAGAAGCATGTTATATTCAAGAGATCAAAAATCTAATCCAAACTCCTGCTTTTACAGCACTGTGTGGGCATGTCAGATCACATAATGACCCAAAGATGCCAAGAGACAGATATGCTGTAACATCATGCCAGACAAGGAAACAGATGAGTCCAACTGGATTTCTTCTTGCTGCTCAACAGCAATGATATTGACATGAATCTTTTAGAATCTGTGTTTAGTGATGTGTTTCGCTGCTTTACTTAATGGAGATTCATGTTCATATCCCATTGCTTACTTATTGTTTCAAACTCCATCATGAGTGAAATCACTTTGGGAGATAAAAATAAATGTCACTAAAAATTGACAACTTGTTGAGTCATTTTAGTGTTTGATACTAAATTCATATGGATTTATGGCTGTTCATATAGCCTGATGTCTTAGTTTATCTCTGTCTACTTCAGGCTAAATAAACCATTACTGTTGGAGAACCCAACATGAGCCTTGTTAGCTAGACATTGAGGTCACACAAGCATTAAAAACATTGAATCAACATTGTCCTCCTAGACTCCCTCAGTGCTGTAGCCAAAATGTGATTTCAGCTGTGCTCTGGTTATCATTATAGTTAGTTTTACTTCATTATTAAAAGCAGAGAAAAAATACACTCTACATGCTTCATACAACCTTGGTGACTTTTTATCAGAAGAGCACAACCTGTAGTGCTTCATTAAATACAGCTTCCAGTCTGGCTTTACCTGACATAAACAGTACTTCAAGTCAAGTCAAGTTAAGTAGACTTTTATTGTCATTTCAACCATATGCAGTTCACACAGTACACAGTGAAATGTTCCTCCGGGACCACAGTGCTACACGAAACACAGGACCACAAACACTACACAACTAACAACATAAAATGCATTGTGTGCAAATATGTGCAAACATTGCAAGACAGTGCAAAGACAGACAGGTACGAACAAAGACAGTTCAAAAGTGATGAGTGCAGTTATGGGACCACCAGCAAGTATCAGGATGTGCAAAAATGCAATAATGTGATTGTAAACAATGAAAGAGGGGGCCGGAAGGATGCAGCAGCATAAGTTCAATATAAGTAAATAAATATAAGTTAAGGAATAGTTAAGTGTGTCTGTGTGTGTGTGTGTGTTAACAGTCCCTGAGTGTTTAAGAGTCTTATTGTCTGAGGGATAAAACTATTGGTACCAGGCTCATAGTGTAAAGTTAGACAACTCCTGGGGTGGCCGAGATACTGGTTATGTGATTGATTAAGGGTTTGATACATGTGTGTGTCTGTGTGTGGGTGTGAAAGAAAGTTACATTCTTGGCAATATTGGACCACAGGGAACAAAGCTTTTAAATCTGCCCATGTGCATACTGAACATATGACTAATATTTGTTTACGAAGCCAATATTTTCAATGAACAGCAGATTCCAGCTATCTATCATATCTGTCACAGCACAAATTAGCACTGGAAACGATTATGTTGTAGCAATGTGTGTCTCCAAATCACTACAGGGGCGACACTTCATTAGCGAGTCGTGCTCCCCTGAGCTGCGGCTGTCATCACTGAAGTCAATATGGTGAGAGGTCCTGGTGATGACCTCATGCTGGGCTAATAATCAACAGGACAAACAGGGCAGAGATGAGTATTATTTACCCTTACTACCAGACACATGCAGTAGAACCATTATATCACTAATGGGATAATTAATGCTGTTACTGAAATACAGGACTTTTTGTGTGTGGGTGTGCGGTGTGTATAGGGTAGAGGTTTTTATGGGCATAAAATTCACACCCATACCTGTGGCTTACAGACCCGTCATGGGTATATGCTCTGGGAATAGTTCAGATTACCTTCAAGAAAAGTCCAAGATGACAGGTACTAGTTGAGTGCAAGAGTGAGTCCAAAGGTATTTCAAGTCCAAGTCAAGACCAAGCCCAGAGAGGTTTGAGTTCAAGTTGAGAAAAAGTCCAAAGAGGTTTAATCTATGTCAAGATCAAATCCAAAGGCGTTTTAGTCAAGTTGACACCAAGTCCAAGGAGATTTTACTCCAAGACATGATTAAGTCTAAAGAGATTTGAGTCCAAGTCAAGATCAAGTCCAAAGAGGTTTAAGTCTAAGTTGAGAGCAAGTTCCAAGAGATCTGAGTCCAAGTTGAGACCAAGTCGAAAGAGGTACAAAAGAGAAAACCAAGTTAATACAGACATCATAAAAGGACACACACACACTTCCAGGCCACTTACTGACCTAATTTTAACGTTTGTGTGATGCTGTGAGACACAGTATGTCTATTTTTAAGACCCATAAACTGCATCGAAAGATGTGTTTAACAGGTCTCTTTAAGGATTTTTTAAGTTCTTTGTAGTTGGAAATATACCTAAATGGTTAGATGACCTGATCAATTTTGGTATCTTCACCAGAGGTTACAGATGTAAGTAAATGGACTAATCAGTGACCACTAAAGGAAGCTACATTCAAAAAAATTAAGAACTTCCTACTCTTGATGCCTGAAACCATTCTTTCCTTCACACCAGTGAAAGGTTAAATGTCAGTAAGGTTGGAACCTGAATACTGAATCAGTTTATGAAGTTTCCTGCTTGTAATTACATCTCTAAGGGTGGTCCTGTGTAACGTTTAGTTCATAAACCTGCACTTGTTGCTGTTTTTCTGTTTGCAGAGACATGGTGTGGGAACTTAATACAGCGACTCTGCCCAGTTCCCACATTGCTGTCTGAACCCTAGACACAAACACACACACACACACACAAACACACACTTGCTTTTATGTGTTTTTTTTCCAATATGTTAAATTCAGTAGATCAACAGCAATTGTAGACACACATCTGGCCCTGACCTCAGCTGAGCAAGGGCCTACTGTGTGCGTGTGTGTGTATATGTGTGTGTGTGTGTGTGTGTGTGTGTAGGAGAGAGAGTTAAAGGATTATTGAGCACATCCTGTGGGTGTGAAGAGGCACATTCATATTTTGTTAGCGTTACTCTTTGTTTCAGTTTGGCTCCCATCAGCAAATACCTCTCACCGCTTGCTTATGTATCCCAAGAGCATCTTTTGCTTCCCTCAGCATGGATTTAATGTGTGTGTTGTGTATGGTGTGTTGTAGTTTGTGGGTGTTTAAGTGGCTACTTCATAGTGTGTGTTTGCTTGTGCGAGTGAAAGGTTGTGTGTCACTGAATGGACAAGTCAGCATTTGTCAGGATGAGCAATAGAAGTGCCTTATGTAAAGCAGCATGTGCACGGTGCTCGGCCATAAATATTATTGTTTCTTGTAACTGACGTTTACTTGCAGAATGTGCAGATTAAGTGAGTTGCTTATATTTGTGTTCACATGTGTGTTTGTTTGTGTCTCTGTGTGTGTGTATGAGCATGCATGTGGAAGTACACGTCTGAGAGTGTGTGGGAAAGGCAGAGTTTATTAAAGTGTATTTGTATGTTTGTGTCTGATTGATTGAGTGTGTGTGTGTGTCTGTTTTGAAAGGTCAGGGCCAAACAAAAACAAAAGGTTGTAAGTTTATTTCATACACCAGTCTGTGCTCTGTATGTGTGTTGTGTGTGTGTGGGTGATATACTTGCACATATACATTTGTATGAGGCTGTGTTTGTTTGTTTGTTTGTACTAGAGTGTATGACAACAGTGTGTGTGTCGGGAGGTGTGTTTGTATATGCATTCATACAAAATGTTCTGACTTTGTGGGTAAACAGGGTTGACTTGCAGAATGTATAGGACCAACAAAAATACTCTTTAAAAAGTAATTTTACTTGTGTGTAATTTTTTTACAGAAACAATTTAGGTTAGGTTAAGTGTTAGGGGAAAAAAGCTTAGAAAATGTATAAGATATTTAAGTATTTATAACATCGAAATCAGCCAAGATTGTAATCAGCAGATTTTTGCTACAAACACGAGCCAGCTTATTATTTTTAACTGAGGCTATTCTGTGCAGTTTTATTATATAATAACATGAAGCAGGTAATATAGACATAAGTTAAGACGTAACATAATCTCATAAAGCGGTGCTTGAAAGTTTGTAAACCCTGTATAAAATTTGACCTTAAACATTATTAGATTTCCACACTTTTTACATGCAAGTCATAAAAGTACATAAAGAGAACCCAATTAAACTAATGAGACAAAAATATATTTAGGAGTTTAATTATTGAGGAAAATGATGCAATATCACATATCTGTGAGTAGCAAATCTATATGAACCTCAAGGATTAGCAGCTAATTTTTTAAAGGTGAAATTTGAGTCTTCATTAGGTGTTTTTTAATAAATGGGATGACAACCAGGCATTAGTGGGTGCCCTGTTTTATTAAAAATACATTGGGCACAAACAAAAGAGACTTTTTAAAAAACTTTCGCCAGAACAAGGAACTTTTGCCACTCACAGATATGTAATGTTGAATCATCAGATCCTTCAGAAGAAATAAATGCCCAAGTATAATATTTTTTCTTATTAGTTTGATTGTGTTCTTTTTGGGACTTGTGTGAAGAGCTGATGATGTTTTAGGTCATACTTAAGCAGAAATATAGAAAATACTAAAGAGTTCACAAACTTTCAAGCCCCACTGTAGCATATATATTCCAGACTCATTGCGCTAAAAAGCCACATGCCTCTACACTGGATCAGGAAAGGGTAAATTGCAAATCTGCACTTTCACATACATAGCTCAGCCATAACATAAAAACTCCCTTCCTAATACTGTATATGCAACTGTGGTGCACAGTGTGCTCTGACACCTTTCAACCATAGCAAGCATGAAACCTTTTGTGCTACAGTAACTCTTCTGTGGGATCACACCAGGTCCTAGCCTTTGCTCCCCATTCAAATCAGTCCTGAGGTTTGATGACCCTGTCGTCCAGTTTTCTTTTAGTAGGTATTAAGCACTGTATACCAGGAACAGACAGATTTTTAAAAAAGTGACTGTTGACTTGCTGCCTAAAGCATCCCCTCTAAGACAGATGCCATTGTATCAAGATAACGAGATCATCAGTATTATTAAATCTTGGTGTAGTTCACCCTGTTATAGTTTCACAAGTAATTAATGTAAGAGTAATGAAATGTGTGGGCAGTGCTGGCCTAGTGGTTAGAACATTGCCCTAGGGACCTGAAGGTCGCAGGTTCAAGTCCTGGCCCGTGTACCACTGAGGTAGCCTTGAGCAAGGTACCCTCCACGTGTTCACATGTGATGGGTTAAATGCAGAGGTCACATTATGTTTGAGTGTGTCCACAATGACAAATAGTCACTTTGACTTCTTTTATTAACTACCAAAACCTTCAAGATTTGCTTTTTTTTAGCTGAAAAATTAGTTTTCAGTTAACAAACTGTGCTGCGTCACATTACATATTATCAAAGAAATTTGAACGTGCAGAAGATACATGACATTTACGTTCCTCAGACTTGCTGAAACAAACCTGAAGCAACTGCAGTTCTGGCACCTGTGTACCTCTCATACCTCTTGTTGTCAATAGTGGTGTGGTGGTGATTGAAATTGAAATGTTTCATCACAGCTTTGGTCTCCAGGCAAACCAAGCGCATGTGTTTTTTTTTATTTTGGTAAAAAGATCATTTGTATCATTTGGAGCTTTTTGTGGTCAAATTTTTCCTTTTTTGACTTCACAGCATGAATTATCTGAGGAGAAAGGTAAATGAGAAAGATGCAGGCGACAAGAACAAGTTTAAAGAATCAAAAACAAATAAATCATGATTTATACACCTTATATACGTAGTAGGACATATAATTATGTAGAGTTATTAACATATATAAAACATATTGAGGCAAATAATTATTGCATATAATAATATAATAATAACCTTTCTCAAACCCAAGGATGCATTACATAGAGGGGAAAAAATCCCTTAAGAGGACAAAGGGGGAGAGGAAGAAAAAAAGGAAAGGTTTTAAATCCTTGAAGGCATATAAATACTTTAAATAAATGCACTTTATTTATAAAACAATATGCTGATAAAAAAAATGAATGCAATTATTTTATTTGTAATGTTAATATATCCTGTTAGTCCTACTCATATGTTCCTTTGTAAAATTATACATCATTGTCTGTGTTTGTGTGTGTTTCTAAAATTTAATGTGTACATGAGGAATCTTTTGATGAAATTCATTGTATATGTCTATTCATATGTGTGTGTGTGTGTGTAGTGTTTACAGAGGAGGTCATTTCCCTGAGGAGAGAGAGGCAGTAGGGGAGAGAGTGCAGCAGTAGCTGAGGCTGCCGTACGTTGCATAAGCAGATTATATTATGTAAGGGCTTTTTTTTTTAAAGGAGAGAAACAAACACGGCTGCTTGGATTGAGCTTGGACCCTTCTTGCAGCCTTTCTACCCCACTGCACTCCAAACATACTGAAGTCATAAAACAGTGTGAATGTATGTGTGTGATTTTATACATACATGCACGTATGCATTTATGTGTGTGTATGTGTGTGTGTATGGCAGCCTGCCCCCATGTATTCAGAGAACTGAAAGATAGACTATGTTTCCACAGCTGGGTGCTACTTCTCACACATAATCTCTCTCTCTCTCTCTTTCTCTCTCTCTCTCACACACAGACACACACAAACACACACACACACACACACACACGTTCTTGGTCAATGTGTCAGTGCATCGCCAGTTCATTAGTTCAACAGAAGGTCCAGCATTTGCATCTGGATTGTGGAGTTGTTGTCTCCCAACTTGAACACCAATGAAATGTCAGTAAAGCAGGCCACCATGGCTGAAAAATCAGCAGTGCTGAATCAGTGTTTAGTCACTGTTTGGTATGTTGTTAAGGAGCAAGAATGCACTTTGCAGACAATGGCGTACCACAGTAATAGACTGACCAAAAATTTTCAATCAGGAAAAATAAATGTTGAACCCTGCATAGGATGTATGTAGGGCTGTCATGACTGCTAGATCAAAAATGGCCTTCTCTATGAACTGTTAGGGATTAGTTAACATTGTGCATGAAGTCACAGTCCTACATTTGTTGGACACATCTTAAAATTGCAGACACTGATCTGATTTTTCTATTAAACAGCTACCATGCTTTAAAATCAGTTGCTTTTTATTCAAGCACTTTACTGAAGATGAGCATCTAAAAGTAGGTTATGATGCTCAGACTACTGACTATACTACCCCACAGGACAAGAAATGCTTAGCTAACAACATGACATCACCCAGTATGAGTGTGTTCTATTTTAGCTGGCACAGAAAACACACACATGTGGGTGCACTTAGTGAAGAAATGAAGTATTTTTAAATCATGGAAAGATTTTGCATAGTTAATGTATATTCTGTTAAAGAAAGAAATGTGCTGCATAGACCAGGGTTGCCAAAATCAACATTCTCAAAACATAATGCAGTTTGTGTTATAAGGGTCTTACTGGCAGGGCTTAATATGATTCATAGTAACACAGCACCATACCTGAGATTTTAAAGCTTTTATTGTAGGCATTTTGAAGACAATGGCATAAAAAAGTGTGGGAAAGGGTCTGTTTCCGGGTATGCTGCCCTAAGGGAACATTGTATGAAAATGACAATAAGTGATCCAAGTCACATGAAATATTTGGAATCAAATCAAAGTTCATTATAGTGAACATGATGATTTTGTTTTATGTTCAGTGAACAATATTGTGTAAGTAACATTGTGAAGTTTATATTTACTGTTCACCAAACAATCATTTAAAGCACAATTAACAATTAAAATAAAAAAAAACTGAGAAAATCTGTCCAATATAAAACCATGCCATCCACATACTGCAGCATGTCAGAAATAAAAACAAACAAACAAACAAAAGAAAAACACCAGGAGATGTTGTGACCAAATACAAGCTTGCTTTGGCTTATTTGAAGTCCTCCCTTTATTATTTTTCTAACAATACAAATTATGTTGCTGCAAAGCAATGTAATATTGTAAAGTGAGGTTTGGTAAGGTTTCCTACCCCAAAGTAACATTGTGCAATAGGTGGTCAAATTGTGAAAAGTGAAAGTAAATATTTGTTATTGTGAACACATTCAAGCACCACAATGAAATGTGACCTCTGCATTTAACCAATCACACGTGCACACATGGAGCAGTGGGCAGCTATCAACAGCACCTGGGGAGCAGTGAGCCTTGCTAAAGGGTACCTCATTGGTGTCCGGGCCGGAACTTTAACCTGCAACCTTCAGGTCCCAAGGGCAATGTCCTAACAACTAGCCCACAACATGTTATGCTCCTTAATGCTACATGAAAGAAGTAGTAAGACTGTTCCATAATTACGTCACCTAATTGCAGATATTTGAGCTGATAACGGTTATTTTTACACAGTTGTGGATTGGGTGATCATCAGTTGGGTGGAAACTGGTGCAAACACATGTAAATAATAGAGCAGAGAACACATTTATTGAACTTGCTGCGACTACTGAACCAAGAGCACATGCAGAGCCTCACTAAAATAGTTTCTCCCTCTTTGTGCATGTGTTGTCATCTATGCAATTATTCTTTGTACCCCTAATGCATTAAGCACACGTGCAATCCACTATGTTACGTATACACTCTTTATTTGTGATCTTGGTGAATCAGAAAGTGAATGTATTGACCAATGATCAATGTCTGTTGTAGAGCATGACCCACAGGCCTGCGTTAGTACTGTATTGTGTCCAGCTGTACTGGTCACTTAATCAATAGTGTTGTGGAAAGCCAAACAGGCTGAGATTCCATGATTAGTTCAGCTATCATCTTCAGTAGATCTGTCATACTGTGTGGACTTGCCAATGCATTTTTGATTAGATTAGTGACAGAAAGGAAGACATGGGCAGTCAGAGTCAGAGAACATGTCTGAAGCAGTTCCCAACACTGTAATTAAACGCACGCTCTACATCCCCATATAAATCCAGCTGTGGAGATTACTGACTGGTCTCTGCAAGAAATCGCAGGGTCCCTGAATTTGTTTATAAAGCTGCAGCCTCCCACTTCACACAAAATGAAAGCTTCTAAATACCTCGTTCAGTGAGCGTCTAGTTCAGTGATTCTGTGGTTTCACTCAATCCTCAGCGTGCTCCACATTGACCTCTCCTTTGCCTGCCCTCATTCTCCTCCTGGCGCTTGCCAATGTGGGAATATAATGACATCCGTCATAATCTCTTTCCCCCCTTCTTTCTCTCTGTCTGTCTCTCTCTCTCTCTCTCTCTCTCTCTGTGTCTCTCTGTCTGTCTCTCTCTATCTGTATCTCTCTCTCTCTCTGTCTCTATCTCTCTCTCTCCCGCTACTGCTCTCTCCCTCCATCGCTCCACCTGTCTTTCTGTTTATCTGCATATCAATCAACGGATGGCCCAACGCTCGTTTTTTTTTTTTTTTGTCTTTCATTCAGGTTTGCAGCCGTATGCTGCTGGGTGTACAGCTTTGATTGAGAAAGTGAGTAATAGTAGATGATGCCTTTATCAAGTACCAAAGATTAAATGTGCACCAATTATGAATTTTAATGCTTCATTCTCATTTCTTTACAGCCAATTGTCACTTTTTTGCCTTATTATTATTGGGATTAGCCTGCAGTGGTACTAACAGGGGCATGTGCTTGGTTTATAAAATCTGACTGGCTGAGACATATAGTATATATATATATATATATATATATATAT